>JAUELF010253798.1:0-11724 GCA_031471495.1 Clinocardium nuttallii
AGATTTTCTATGTTTTGACAAAATATGTTCAAAGTCGTCTGCTGCAGAATTGTTGTATGAGGGAAAGGGTTAAACCAGAAATCGTGATACAGTCCCAATAATATTAAAACCAGACGTTAACTTCGTTGCAAACCTTCTGATGGCATTAAGATCGTCTCATATTGACATTTGCCTCAGCCAATCAAATTGTTGCTTACAAACTCGTTAGGTATCAACTGTTGAGATAACCCATGATGTATAGACGAGCTAGAGAAGCGGAGATTGCTGAGTGTTCCGATTGTAAAGAATATTGAAATGTAAAGTGTCATTTCGAGACGACCTTTTATGCGGTGTTCGTCAGATACAATATATAGAACGTACAGCGAAATATGTTTGTTTGATTATGATGAGATTGCATAGTTACGAGCTAAGGTACGGTGAGACTCGAAAGTCTTCGGGCAACTCCCGAACTCCTACGAGTTAAGCCGATGTGATTTGATTGGTGACTTCAGTGCTGACATGATAATATATAACCATTTCCCACATACCGGCGCATTTTAACGCATCTGCACTAATCAATTTATTAGAACATTGCACAAAAAAGAGAGAAATAGCTCAATGTTTCAACTCTATCTTATAATTATCCTTTTCGTACAGACATTTCCCACATTCTCTTTAAATGTTGTCGATGTTGTTGGCTGCAGATATGTTTTAACTAGCATAGGTTAACTTTATAAATTGAATCAAATCTGCTCTTTGCACAAAACACTTGTTTATTTTGTGGTTAATTATATTCAAAATGCACGTGCAAATATGCATGTTTACTTCCAGAAATTTATCTGGTAAACAAGACATTTTATCTACCAGATCTCTGAACGAAAAAAGGGTTTTATATAATCTTAATTTTAATATCAAGAGAAAATATTTGGTATGTTGTATCAACACAAATAAATAGAGAGTAGTGGTGCAACCGTAGATCGTCGGCCTCTCGTACCAAAGGTTTTGGTTTCGAGTCCTTTGATAAGCAGACTTTGCATTTGGGATTGGCCAACACAAACCAGGAAGCAGCGTGATTAAATGTGTTAGTTCGCAGTTGATGTCAAATAAATAAACTTGAGCTACATAAAAACAGCATATGCGCCGCCCCGGGAGAAAACCAACATTGTGGACTATGTGTAAAGTATGGACCCGGATCAGCCTAAGCATGCCGAGCAGACTAATCCGGATAGACACTTTTCTCCTCCTGTGGATTTTACTGTTTCAGGAATCATTACTCTATATACCTCTATCTCACTGACAGGGAATGTGTCGGCCCAGATAAGCCTGCCCAGATTAGTCTGCGCGGACTGCATTCATAGTACGCATATGTAATTATGTTGTGTTTTTTAAAGGGACGGCTCATATGGCGTGGTCGAATGGTTGGAGTGATTTTGAACCAGGCATTCTGGTCGCGGCGATCATGATCGAATGCCTTTTTGCAAGGATTGATTTATTGATTAATTGTGATTTAACGCCGTTTCTAACATGTTTTCAGTCGTATCACGGCGGCCAGTTCACCTACTCATGTATTTCCTGGTTTTGTTCACACCAGTACTCCACACAACAATCTTCCCAAGCAACTGGTTGCTTTTCCACATAGAGTTAGCCCATTGGTGGAAGACGAATGACGCATGTCGCATTAATGTTTATCAAAACGTCGGAAAGAAAGTTAGCCGAGCCGGGTTTCGAGCTCACAACCCCTAGATTGACAGCCCACGACGCTACCGACTGAGCTACCGGGGCTCGGCCCTCGCATGTCCGACGTTGGTCTGATACCGGCATGCACGGGTCGTTAACACACGCTCCGTCGTCGTTGTATAATTGAACTACTGTTGTAACGGCATTGAAACAAAATCGAACAAAAAAAGTGTCCGTCTTAGTTTAAGTGTTTGAATGGTGTTTAACGACGCTTTTTACAATATTTCAGTTATATCTCGGCAATCCTTGGGTAAATTTACCCAGGTGACCGAGTCAAGGTCACGCTTGTCCTCTACAGAAGTATCGGTAACATTTACCCCGACACCGAGGCATCATGCGTTAAACTTTCCCGCAGCACTTAGCGTCTAGAAGGGGAAGCCATTACGGATATCTAAATGTCTTTGGAGTATCCTAACAGTGTATCGAACCCTGCTTTCCTGTGTCCGAGGCGGTTGACGCTTCTACCACTATACCACGAAGACGCGGAACGTCTCAGTGATGTAGTACTTGAAGTGTCCGCCTCGAAAAAAATTAAATGAGCCGTCCCGCGAAAAACCCAACATTATTGCTTCCGCTGTCCGCGCAGACTTATCCGGGCCGACATATTCCGTCTCCGAGTGATAGAGGTATAGAGTAATTGTTCCTGAAACAGAAAATCCACAATAGGCGAAAAGTGTCTATCCGGGTAAGCTTGGCAGCATGATAAGGCTGATCCGGGTCGACACTTTACGCAGTTGCCATAATGCTGGTTTTCTCGCGGGACGGCTCAAATTAAATCGACTGGCCATGGTATCTAAGCATTGACACTGACCATTTAATAGAAGATCAGCACTCTTTGAAAGTGTGTGTATGTATGTGTATGTGTGCGTTACGTTCATGGGACAGTTTTGTGACTCACGGTCAGTTACACGGTTCCGGAAAGTGCACTAGAGAGTGTAATAGAGGGTGGACTAGCTGGTCAATGTATTGGTACATTGGCTAACGTTAGTTGATGTATATTTCCAATGAACGGACGTCCATATCATTTAATTTTGTTTTCTTCAGCCATATGTAAAAGCGGATGTGGAGATTTTGGGATATGTGTAAAACCCGAGAAATGCGAATGCCGCCATGGATATTCCGGACCTATGTGTGATACAGGTACAGTGATGTCTCAAAATTCTTAAAAAGTGTTGAAACATACATATAATGTTTGAAACAAGTAACTATCAATGTCCAACCTTGGAAATGTCGATATAATTAAGAATGGAAGGTAATTGAAATGATGCGCATTTCTAATAAAAGTCCAAGTTGAAGAAAAATCTAATTATAGCAAATAACGCTATATATGTCTGATCCAAACTAAGATTATAGTATATGTGTATGAAGCGTAAAAGTGAACTTTTTATTTACTGTGAAACGGAATAATGTTTTAATAATAGTCACTATTCGTAACCCCCCTCCTTATTGTAACACATATTGAAATATAAAGTATGCCTTAAATAAATTGTAATGTTCTTATGTAATAAATCTCAAATCAAACATTAAAAAAGGCTTTAGTGGAAATGCATTTTACATCGAAATTAATCAGCTTTTCTTATCTTTCTTTGCGTAAGCGCCATCTTCATAACAATGAAAAACAAAGATAAAGATTTCTCTAAAATTGTTAAAATGGTCGATCTCTTTCCTTTGTAGATTTGGACGAGTGCCTGACCAACGCTCATGGCTGCCAGCATCAGTGTAAGAATACCGCCGGAAGTTACATGTGCGCATGTCAAGAGGGATTTAATTTAGCACCAGATGGTCGAACATGCATCCGTAAGTATGGCTTAAAAAGCTTATTCGTTCATTGTCTTTGCATTTTTTGTTGTTTTCTGCAGTTTTGCTGTTTTTGAGAATGATTTAAAAATGATTCTGACAATACCCCATGAAAACAAAAAGTTTTTTTTCTGAAATCAAGTGCATATTTAAATGTTAAACAAACTGTGTCTGGTTGGTTGGTTGTTTGTTTGATTGATTGGTGTTTAACGCCGATTTCAAGAAATCATCAGTCATATCACGGCGACCAGTTCACCTACTCATGTATTTACTGGCTTACCCACACCAGTGCTTACCCACACAAGTTCTACACACAATATACTTTCCGAGCAACTGGCTGCTTTTCAACATTGAAGGAAGACGAATGACGCTTGTCACAATGACTTTTGCCAAACGTCGGACACATCTTTAGTTATTTCGTAACTAATGATGATAAGCTTCCAGTTGCTCGGAAAAGCTGTAGTGTAGTGCATTGCTGTGAGAAATCTAGGAAGTGCATGGATATGTGAACTGGCAGCCGTGATATAATTTAAACAGTGTTACGAACGACATTAAACCCAATGTATCTATTAATTAACGTTAAAGGTTAACGCCATTAATAATGTTTTAATCAAGTCATTGCTGCCAGTTCACATGCCCACTAAACATTCAGAACAATAGATAGCGGGGATATGAACATTCAAACGAATACCTTGTTTGATAGAAGTCCCGCCACTAATTAATCAAACATACGACATAGCAAAACGATCGCCTCGTGTTTCGACCGCTAAGTTCCTGTTTTACTCAATGTTTATGAAATGTTTTTGCAAACACTGTAGTAGCCAATGAGACCACGAAGCTATTTAGTATTTATCTGTGCCCACTAAAATCGTTTTCCATGTATCAGTATTTCAAATATGCAATTACTCCTATGTGTTGTTTCGAATTAAAAAGGCACAACGGAGTACCATTTTCGGATACCCCAAATAATATAACGAATGCATTTATTAGATTAAATGCACATTTCCTGAAATAGCCGTAAATTCCTGAAATCTCTTTGTACGATGTGTGAAGACTTTTCATATAAAAGAGTAATATGTCTCTCATCTTAATTTATTTTCACACTCATTATCTTTTATTACTATTTCGCAATCCTTTATGGTTTTCTTACCAGTAAACCTTAGTATACTCCATGCGTTATTCATATTTTGCACTGACGCATTTGGGTGCAGTGGTCGAGAGTCGACCTCTCGTTCCAAAGAGTGCGGGTTCGAGTTCAATGATAAGCGGATTCTGCCATTGGGATTTATCGACCCAAACGGTGCAATAATGTGGTGTTAGGTCTTACACAAGCAGCTTTCGAACGTAATTAATAATGTCGTCATGATATTACTGAACTAATGTTGTAAACTGCTTAACAAACTGACTCTAAAAACAAAATCCATTTCAGTGTGTTTTACCTGTCAGAAAGAGTATCAGGATTTATTGGCGACCATTTCAGCTCTCTCAGTCAACACACCGTTATCTGTAGATTATTCGGTAAGTAGATTTGACACAATATCAAACACCATTACCAAGGGTGAAGTCGTGTGGTATTGATTAGGGTTAACCGCTGCTTTCAACAATTTTTCAGTCATATCACGGCCAACAGTACACCTACCCATAGCTTCCTTACACAAGTCTTCCACACAGCTGTCTTTTCAAGCAACTGGCTGCTTGTCCACATATGCTATTAATCTATTAATGAATGATGCCTGCCTGTTGCGTAACTTCTGTCAAACGTTGGAAAAAAATGTTGGTCGAATTTGATGTTCGAACTCACAACCCCTTAATTGACAAGCTGCGTTGCTACCGACTGAGCCACCAGTACGAACATGCTAGCATTTGTTATCGTGTCTTACCTGTTAACCACCATCCAGTCCCTAAACGTTATATCACTTTAACACAGCAGACCTCTCGAGATTTCGAAACATGGTATAATTCATTCGAATAATCGAACTTGTTGTTTTTTTTCGAACTTATTAATCGAAAGAGTATATCTTTTGAATAAGGCCGTGCAGTACGTCCTATTACTCAAGACTATAAGAATATTTGTTCAAGTATCTGATTGGTCAGAAGCAAAATCGTTCTAGAAATTGACCAATCAGAAGCCTTGTTTTGAACATGGAGAACGTTTTCAGAGTGTTATAGTATCGGACCCAGGTGAACAAAACAAACTTTACTTATGCTATCGTTTAATCATTGGCTTGCTCTTCGTGAAATAAATATTTGAGCCGTCCCCGCGAGAAAATCAACAGTATGGACTCTGCGTAAAGTATCGACCCGGATCAGCCTAAGCGTGCCTGGAAAGATTACCCGGAGAGACACTTTTCATCTGAGGATTTTCTGTTCCAGGAATTACTTCTCTATAACTGTATCCACCAGACAAGGAATGTGTCGGCCCGGATAAGTCTGCGTGGACTGCGGAGGCTGATCTGGGTGGATACATTACACAGAGGCCATAATGTTGATTTTCTCGCAGGAAGGCTCATTTGCATATAATTGCATTACGAAGCTGAACATTCATTAATGAATTTGACGCCTCTGTAGCAGACGAACTTTTGAAAACATCGTGACAAAAGGAAAAAATGCTCAAAACGAGCAATTTCTCCCTTTGCCACAATGTTTTCAACTTTTTTTCAGTTATCATACTTACACTATTAGAGATGTTCTATATTTTTAGTAGACATTTTCATATTCGTCTGCTGCAAATGTGTCGTATGTGGGAAAAGGGTTAAGCATAAACCGATGGATCACTCGAACTCGAACTCGAGGGTATTTCACTCAAGGGTTCTTCACAATGTCGAGTAATCGCTATTCCACTGTATATATTTGTTCAAATGTTACAGTATTAATTTAATATACACAATGTGTAACATTAAATATTAACGCTGGTCAAAGAAAGCGGGTTGATGATGCTGTTTAGACCCGTGCTAGTGAATATTTATAATTATAAACATAACATAGTGTTTAAGGAACATAGGAAAGATATTTCGAGGCAAAAACAGAAATAGATTCTTGTTTTAAAGTCTATGCCAGTGAACCATGTCAATCAAGGACCGTCGCCCTGGCAAAGCGTCCACCTTGGGGGCGGGAGACGAATGTTCGATCCCCGATTCAGTCATAAAAATTACATGACCTCAGAGGTCAAGATAAAGAGGGATAATCAGCTCTTTTTCATACAATTCCTCTCTTTATACTAAAGCAAAACCTATGTTGTGGGTACTCAAAGGAATCCTCTCACTGAGACGATTTTTTGAGTACCAACAACATAGGTTTCGAGGTTCAAATAAGTATTTTAGAGCATGCAAAACGACCCTTATCTAGAGCTCTGATAAAAGCTAGTAATGACTTCCCTCCTTGGAGTACACGGTTCCAGGCATAGCATTACAAAAGACGCAACGGTGTCATGATGAATAATACCGGTATTACTGTTGAATTTAACCAGAAAGCGCCGTGGTATAACTGAAATACTGTTGAAAATTGCATAAAACGCCAATCATACAAACAAAGTAACAGTCAATCAAACAATAGTTTTGTTTTAATTGTTTTCAGGCAGAGTTTCGAGCACTAAATTCAACCATTCACGAACTCCGACAAGAGGTGATACAAGTCAAAGACGAGAATGTAAGTGGATTCATTCATTTCATTTCCTGTTCCATAACGAGATAATCATTCGGTGTGACAAATTGTGTTATTAGTCAATGGCCTATTTGTCAAAATGAATTTCAGAAATTGATAATATCAATAACGTATTGTCCCTCAAAAATCACATTTCGATGATTCAGGGAAATAATGTTTTTTTCATGATAGAAAAAATGAACTGTTCAGCGAGAAAAACCAACTTTGTTGACTCTGAGTAAAGTATCGACCCGGATCAGCCTAAGCATACCGTGCTGGCATACCCGGATAGAGACTTTTCGCCTCCTATGGTTTTGCTGTTTCAGAAATCATTACTCTCTAAAATTATATCCAATTGAAACGGAATGTGTCGGCCCGGATCAGTCTGCACGGACTGCGCAGTTGATCTGGGTCGATAAATTAAGCAGAAGCCATAATGTTGGTTTTCTCGCAGAACGGCTAAAATTATTCAGATTTGTGACAATAAAAGCACTAAACTATAAGCTCGGTAAGTGGTTGAGGGGCCTAAATAAAGTAAGCAATTGTGACAGTGCATACTCGAGAGCCTCTGAAACAGACTAAGCAATACATATCGAAATTATAATTGATTGATAGGGGATAGTGTTGAGGCAACATATAGGGAAGTTTCAGGTGAACACACATTCACACCAAAGTCTTCAATGTCCACCTATATGTTATATATAACCAGGGTAGAACTAAATAAATATATACATGTATATACAAACAAAATCGAGAAGGGTTTCCTCACTAGCGTTACACCAATGTAATTATATTAAATGATCACAAACTGGAGAAGGGTTTCCTCACTAACGTTACACCAATGTAATTATATTAAATGATCACAAAGTGGAGAAGGGTTTCCCCACTAACGTTACACCAATGTAATTATATTAAATGATCACAAACTGGAGAAGAAACGCAGACACGGCTTAATGAATAAGAAAGAATGACTTTAAGAATGACTTTAAGAATGACTTTTTCACTTTTATTTCTGTGAAACGGTCAATATATCGCCTGCTCTTAAACAGATATGTAAATCTTACACTTTGATCAGAAAAACTACTTATCAAAGTAGGATTTAAGTTCAGATGCTCTTCTCCGAATTAAAAAACCCACACTATCATGTAATGGTATCAATGTATAGGCATAACGTCTATTGTTACCTGAAATATACATGTAGAGTGTACTTGCAAAGGAGATATTTTCTTTCAGACGACATCCCAATTTCTGAAAATGTTTTCAAAGTTGACCTGCTTAAAATAAAAAAAAATATTGCACGAATTAAATAATAATATAAAAGCCGTCCCGCGCAGACTGACACAACTCGACACATTCCGTCTCAGGGTGATAGAGTTATAGATTAATGACTCCTGAAACAGAAAATCCACAGGAGGCGAAAAGTGTCTTTCCGAGTAAGCCTGTGCGGCTGATCCGGTCGTTATTTTACGCAGAGTCCACACTATTGATTTCCTCACGGGACGGCTAAATTATACTCACTTTTGGTAACTAGCATCCTTACCGGTACAGAAAAAAAGACTGCTTGCATCAAACCCAAAATTAATGTCTCTCGGCTGAGTACTTTAATCGCAGAGTATTTATTGCAGTTGGTATCCATGTTAGATGGTGTTAAATAGTATCTGTACGTCAACAGTTGCTTGAAAGTTTCTGTCACTACTTGACGAACAATGCGGTACATTGTCAGACCAAGATCAAACCCCCACGCCGAATGCGCAGATTTATTCCGAATCTACAAGCAGCTGAGTTAACACTTTTCCAACGTATGACCAATCTGCAGCAGGCGACTTTGAAGACGTATGTGCAAAGTTGTGGAAAATCACCACCAATACAAGTAAAACTAATGAATAGAGTTAAAATCGTTGTGGCAAAAGGAGAAATTGCTCATCATGAACAATTTCGTCTTTTGCCACAATGTTTTCAAGAGTTGTCTGCTTGATATGCGTCGAAATGCGTCTACAAGTGGGAAAGGGTTAAGTATGTGACCTTTAGGCACGTGTCAACGCCCTTTGCATGTTGTAGAACTCACACAGTGGCTTTAGGGCAAGTCTTTAGTTTGACATTTATTGCGGTATAACTTGTTACAGAGATGGTTAGGAAGATTATCATTTTTATGGCAGTGTTTATAACATGGCGAAGGTATTCCTCATTACATGATAACTGCGTTCTTCCCATGATTAATCGGTATCATGTGGAATTCAAGCTCCTTTTATCATCACCCTGGACATTTCTCGTATAAGCGAAACTACGAATGGTGTAGTTCAATGTCGGGTATAACAGGATATGCAGATATTGTCTTAACTCGATATTGGCATTGAAAGTGGTTTAACGCCGTTTTCACCGTTAGTTTAGTCATCTTCAATGATACAATATTGATATAGTGCTTTACTTGCGAATAGCAAGATAAGAGTAAAGTACATCAGAAGTACTATAGTCCCTAAAAAACCCTTTGTTTGTGTAAAAATGAGGATGCACTGGAAATGATTGATTTTTGATCACTTTTAGTATTTTGACCTTTCTTTGAAAGTGAAAGTATAAAATACTAAACACCGGTTTTGTCCGGGCCCGAAATGACGGTAACCATTTTCACCTGGTGAGTTCTTTCTTGCACAATGAATGACCCCACATTTTCTTTGGATTGTTTTAAAACTAGGAGGTAACTCTTTCCAATGATGTATGATGTTCTACATGAGAAACGCTTAGAAAGTGTGACAATTGAGGACTGAAACTGGTCGATTTACATGGAAACAGATAAGGATTATTTTAGTGTATTGTAACCTACAAGTGTAAATGCAAAGTAAATATGTAGTAAGAACTGCTTCGGAATTAAGGTCTGCATTTAAGTTTTAGTTGTTGTTTTGTTGTTGAATAAGACAACATTATCATATTTCTGGCGTTTGAACACCGTGACCGAACCTTATCGAATGAGCACCCTCAGCATTGTATTTTATCAGTCTCGCGAGAAAACCAACATTGTTGACTATGCGTTAAGTGTCGACCCTGATCCACGTAAACAGGTCGCACAGGCTTACCCGGACAGACACCTTTAACCACCTGTGGATTTTCTGTTTCAGGAATTATTACTATACTATTTCCTCCTGAGACGGAATGTGACAGCCCGGATCAGTCTGCGCGGAAAGCGCAGGCTGATTTGGTCGATACGTTACGTAGATGCCATAATGTTGTTCTTGTCGCGGGACTGCTTACCTGATTTTGTTTTTACATTAACATTGCCTTCCTCTGAAATGTGTTACTTTGCCTCTGATTTGTCTTAACACTCTTATTATCATGGTATAAGTTCGAAACCCATCCAATATGACCGATGGGTAGATAAACGTGATCGTATCTAGCGCCAGTCGTCTTACACCAATTGGTTACTAGTTAATAGCCAATTAGAGAATGTGGCCAGTTGCCTGGGTAGACAGTTGTGTGGGGGCACTGATGGAAGAAGGTCTGGAACAGTTAGGTGAACTGGCCGCTGTGCTATAACGCATTGTCGTGGAAAAATGTTAAACAATCAATTTTTGCATTAACTTCAACTAAGATACATAGTATACATCTGTATTGTCTCATGACTAAACTAGTATAATACGCTAAGGTTCATCTTAGTCAAATGATCTAAAAAACCAAATAACAATTAAACAAGGAACAGTGCATACCAAGATTTGACTGTACGTTTATAAACTAATGCGAGGTGATTGTGTGATGTCATGAGGCGCAATAAAATATGATAACCTGAAGGGTATCAACCTGAAGGGTATCAACCTGAGTTCCTAGATCATGACATTGAAAATAATTTGACAAAAGTCAAGGTTGATGAATTAACCCCGTAGGGTAAGATAGGGCTGTAAACAGTTATAATTATTATGATATATTTACGTGGTTTCTAGTCATACAACACATCATATTACTATATACAATACAAAAACAACATATAATTGATTACAATTACATGAAATATCCACAACAACGAATGTTTATCATTCAAAATAGAAGAAAATAAAAAAAAGCTAAATAATAATCACAAATGAAAATATGAAAATAAAAGTAAAAATAAATAATAGGAAAGTATTTCCTCAATACTACTAATAATAGGGTTTTTTCGCTGGACCTCCTTTGTGTAATATGAGTCAAATGTTAATCTATGTCTTAATGTTATCCAACAGTATCAATTGTTGAAGAATATTGTTAATTAAACTACTTCTCCGGGTAAAGGCTTCCTTGATATATTTTGCAAGGTGTAACAGTTTGTGCTTATGATTGCTGTTTAGAAATTTAATACATTTGTACATGTTTGGACGAATGGAGAATTATCGCTTAAAATGAATAGCTCTACTATCTGAGTATGACGGACACACTAGAAGGAAATATAATTCTTCCTTAATTTCGTTTTTATTACAAATCAAAGTACTGAAGTACTGAAATGCGGGGGATGTAGCAAATAGTTGAGCGTTTAATTAACTAGATACATGGGGGCAACATGTAGACGTGATATAACTGAAATAATGTTGAAAGTGGCGTAAAACCCTATATATA
>JAUELF010253809.1:0-11723 GCA_031471495.1 Clinocardium nuttallii
GAGAGAGAGAGAGAGAGAGAGAGAGAGAGAGAGAGAGAGAGAGAGAGAGAGAGAGAGAGAGAGAGAGAGAGAGGGGGTAGCGACAGACAGACATCCAGATGAATACAATAAGAGAAAAATAATTACTTGATGACATAGATATATTTACAATGTATGATATGTGTTCCATTTATCCTAAACATGGTCGTATTTTTCAGAATGCAGCGAAGAAACATTTGGTATGAATTGTCAAGGTTCTTGCTCCTGCGGAATGTCCGAGGTTTGTGATCCAAAATTTGGTAATTGTTCTTGCAAGCCTGGTCACAGTGGAACTGAATGTGTACGTGTACAGAATGTTGCCATGGGTATGTTTTTTACTCTCCACTGAATATATAAATACCTCTATTTCATACCTGCACTTTTTCCGGAACAATAACTTTCAGATGATCATGCGCAGTTCAAACAAGCCCATTTCGCATACAAATACAATCTGATTTTAAATTACAGTGTATGATAGGGGCTTCTATTATACTTGTCTAATTAGCGAACATTGAAGATCTGCAAATACGTACAGGGTTATCTGAATCTACATTGGTCGCAAATGCATCTTTTAGGTTTTTCTTTGTAGATGCATTTGTCATTCGCGTTAAAGTAGAATTGCTTCAAAGGTATTTAGAGCTATATTGCTTGTATGCATACACTGTATGCTCAGGTTCGCATGCGTATATTTATTTGTATGGGCAACGGTGATTTTGGAGGTAGTTCTATATATATAGGATAATTTTATTCTGAAGAAAAGTGTGAGATTTGTAAAATAATACATGTATATGTGTATTAAGGTAAGATTTCCGTCAGAGAAAAATCTACCAAACCAAGAGGAAATTAGCTATTAACCTAACTGTATCAATTTAATGCAATCGATATTGCATACAGTGTTATCTAAAGATAATTAGGGAATAGCACATGTCAGCGATACAGGGCTTTGTAGTGTACTACGAGGTGCGTGGGAAAGTTGATATCTCGCGAGACTGATGTAAATTTGTCCACGCTACAATTAGAAAATACAAAGCCATGTGTTGCGACTGCACCATTATATTATAAACTTAGTATTACTGTTATCATAGAATTAAGAAAAAAAAATACATTTGTTTATATTTCAAATAGCGTAATAACACATGTTACACATAAACTAATATTTAAGAACGGTGCTTGAATCACACCCTACTACCGATTTTTGAAAGACGTGAACTCATATTTCAATGATGTCACATCATATTTCAATGGCGTCGCATCATAGGTCAGAGACGCAAAATTACCACATTTTGAACCATATTGGAACTAGTCTAAAACGGAATTTTGATCAATCTTGTTTTATTTGCGCGTGACAAACTGCATGTAATTTGCGTCGGAAAAGTATGTTGGTATAAAACAAACCACTGTATACACACACTCACACAATTGGTTGTACCTAAAAGGTTGTATAATGTGACACAGGCGTTCGATTTCCCGTAAGTACATCGGTTCGTTCGTTTGTCATGTAACCGTTGATCTGTGCATAATTTAAGTCGACCTTCTCACTATGGATGATTGCCAGGTTGAGACTATCTGTCCATTACACGAGAGGTAACTTAAGATATGTAAGACTTCCTTTCAGAGTCATCTGCCCTTATATAAAACGAATCCTCAAGCAGGTGCGATGTATTCCGCTGGTTTCTTTTTCTTTCTTAGATTTAAAACAGAACACAACATCTCTGCTAGATGGCTACGTAATACCTGTCATTGTATCTGGCGGCATAGCCGGAGTTATCGTCCTCGTAATCATTGCATCGATATGTATTGTAAAGCGACAACGGACGCGGAGGAATCAAGATGTTAATAAGAGGTACGTATGTGTAATGCCACAGTAAATAAAGGCAAACGACATTTGAACATATTTTGTCAAAACATAGTAAATCTCTATAATAAATGATAACCTATGACACAAAGTGGAAAACATTGTGTCGTTTGAGCAATTTCCTCTTTTGTCACTATGTTTTCAAATAGCCGTCTGTTGCAGCTGCGTCAGAAAGCGTCTAGATATGTGGGAAAGGGTCAACCCAAACCTAATGATTATGTTAAAGAACGCACACACAAAAGACGTGCTTACTGTATACTCTATCATCTAGATTTGCAAGTGGTGTTACTTCCTCGTCAGCCATATTTGACAACATGTTTGCATTTTGATCCGATACAAAATAAAAATGTCGGTACATGTCGGTCACAGGTTTGCAACCTTACTTCTAACTCATCTCGGCTTATACAGGTCAACTAGTTGCAGCATGAATGTCCTATGACATCTAATGATTAACACATTATTATGAATCGTATGCGTGGTCTTACTTTATTAACGAATTTTGTTTATTCATGGTCACATACAATGTGTTTACGTTCGAAAAAAAACCACACAAATATTTTGTAAACTTTATTAGCATTATTTGTATATTTAAGATTTCCATTTTTGTTTTAAATTAATGAGTTCGATTTTTTTTCATATATTGTTGTATACTACGAGCTTTATTGTAACAGGTTATTTCATAAGTCGCTAAATTTAAAACGCCGAATCGCAACTCTCCTTAACTTTTTATTAAACAAGGGTTGCAGACCTGTGTCCGACCTGTCCAATTTTACCGTTAAAGACTGTTCGTAAATCGATCGTTTGTGGATGAAATCCTTATGTAAACAAGGGTCAAGTGTGACTGACGAAGATGTTGGAGCCCCCTTTTCTATATTAAAGTTTTTGTTTTAAATTAGCGTGTCACGGCCCTATGACCATAATTAGAATATACCGGAGTGCAGACCTATCTGTTTGTTCGCTGGTTGCAAAGTATCAATTATTTTTAAACTGTTCAAACAGTGTACACCTTGATCGTGTGGTTTTGTTTCGAATTTCAATAAAACGTGTTTTCTTAACCGGACCGTTTGACTCGCAAGATCCTGTATTGTAACACTTTACTTGAAATATGTACAACCAGCCTTGAATGTAAACATGTTTTTAAACATGTACTGGCGATAATTTGTTACAGATTGATAAATGAAAAGCGAACATGGTAGAAAAAGATAAAACGATTGATCTGTGTATATATGAGCCGTCCCGCGAGAAAACCAACAGTGTGACCTCTGCGTAATGTATCGACCCGGATCAGCCTGCACAGGTCTCGCAGGTCGACACATTCCGTCCCAGGGGTAGAGATATAAAGAGTAATGATTCCTGAAAGAGAAAATCCTGAAGAGGCGAAAGGTGTCTGTCCGGGTTCGCCTGTGCTGCACGCGTAGGCTTATCTGGGCGATACTTTTCGCGGAGTCTCTCGCGGGACAGCTCAATTATTTCCCCAAAATGCGAAGGTTAAGGGTCACTAACAATCAAATGGTTTAAGCCTTTTCCTGCTTCCTGGTGCACGAGTTTAAACACAACTTGTAAACAATATAGACCCGCAAAAAGGAAAGTGATACAAGCTACAGAATTCAATCAGATAATGTACTATTCTGCAAACCTGTGTGAACAGTATAATTGAGCCGGCCCGTGAGAAAACCAACATTGTGGACTTTGCGTAAAGTATCGACCTTGATAAGCCTAATCATGCCGCGCAGGCTTAGCCGGATAGACACTATTCGCCTCTTGTGAAAAAAATAATCTTTAACTCTATCCCCCGAGGTGGAATGTGTCGGCTCGGATCAGTCTGTGTTGGTTTTCTCGCGGGACGCCTCATATAGTTTGATCAGTCTGTGCATCTTTGATAAAACTGACGGGTGGACAGCATTAGCTAAACATTAACTGTTAAGAAATACCAACACGTTTTCCTTTTCTCATGCTGTTGCTTAAATACTTTTTTATTGTATTATACAGTCCTTCCAAGGGCGACTCAAACACGGACATCGTCGAAAATCCTTCATACAGTAAGTGTTCCAATACTAGCTGCTCTACATGATGAATTAATTGCTTGGTAATTTACGCCGCTTTTACATATGATCAGTTCTATCACGACGGGGGTTACCTAGTTAAGTCAATAGTACTACTGGTCCGTTTATCCTGCTTGACACCAGCTAGTCAGTCAGTCACAATGCTTACTGTTATTAGTACTACTGGTCCGTTTATTGTGACACCAGTCAGTCACAATGCTTACTGTTATCAGTACTACTGGTCCGTTTATTGTGACACCAGTCAGTCACAATGCTTACTGTTATCAGTAATACTGGTCCGTTTGTCCTGACACCAGTCAGTCACAATGCTAACCGTTATCAGAACTACTGGTCCGTTTATTCTGACACCAGTCAGTCAGTCGTAATACTAACCCTTTATCTCTGAGCGCAAAGGCGGGCAGCGATTACTTTCATATTTAGAGTCTTTGGAATGACCCGGGCGGGGATCGAACCTACCACCTCCCGGGCGCTCTACCACTACACCACTGAGGTGGTTGCTCTGCACGAAGAGAACATATTACGATTGATTGACTGGAGTTAAAACGCTGTTTACAAAAATATAATTATGCCATATCACGGCGGCCAGTTCATCAACTCATATGTTTCTAGGTTTTGTAACACCAGGACTCCTAAGAATTTACTTTCCAAGCAACCTGTTGCTTTTCCACATACACTGTTAGCTAATTGGTATAGGCCGGGTGTCTCAGTAACTTTTGTCAATTGTCTGAAATTATGTTGGCCGAGCTGAGATTCGAACATATAAGACCTAGACTGACAGCCCGTGTAGCTACCGACTGTGCTACTGGGACTCGGCAGAAACTATTTAGAGTTTAAGACGAGCATAGCTTCAGACCATTTATCGAGTGTAAGACTTTTCGAGTGATCAATTACGTGACTTAAATTGATTGCCACTACTAAGATATTTAGGCAGAACTTAAATTATCAGCACCCAGTGTAGTTCTCAGTCTGACCTTGTTAATCGTTTGTAAGTTAGCCGGTTCATTGAATAGTGTAGATCAAGACACAGGTGTCCGAGTTTTCGTTTGAGAACACATTGAAAAACCAACACAAGACCGTGTTACTATAAATAGCCTCGCCATATGGTATTATATCATAAGTATGATATTATCATTAACCACATTAGTGGCTATTTATAGTAACACGGTTTTCCTCAAATGTTTTCAAATGAATAGTTAGACGCCTTTGAGCCAGATCTTCATTATTCACATACGTACTGAGTTTCTGTCAACTTGTGTAGATTCGGTCACACATGAACAGATGTAGCCAAGCCCCGGTAGCGACGCGGGTTGTCAATCCAGGGGTTGTGAGTTCGAATCGTAGGTCGGCCAACATTCTTTCCGACGTTTGACAAAAGTCCTTGTGACAAGCGTCATTCGTTTTTCACCAATGGGCTTACACTCTATGTGGAAAAGCAGCCAGTTGCATGGAAAATATGTTGTGTAAATTACTGGTGTGATAAATCTAGGAAACAGAACTTGCCGCCGTGATATGATTAAAACATTGTTGAAAACGGCGTAAAGCCCCAATCAAGAAAATCAGTGTTATAAAGGTTTTTGACAAACAATCTGTTTTACTGATTAAATGTGAAATTACACAGCCAATTACACAGCCAAACAATAAGTGATGTTGCCATTCGTCACATTTATATATCCTCTGGATTATTTTGCCTGTTATAAAGAATAAATTTTGTGGATATTTTGTTAATCCGATAATTTGCCAAATCATTTTTTTTTTTCGTCCGCATTGTGTTCTTATACCACTTAAAACTATTGTACCACACTATCAGCTGGATTCCTGGTAAAAGTTACATGCACTACTGGTCCATTTATCCGAACATCAGTGAGTCAGTCATATTATGTATAACCTATAAATAGACGCTTTTTCATTGGCTAAAAAGTTACTTTTTAGAAAAAATATCTTGTGATATGCACCGTTTTTTCTCATATGCACCAGTTATATAAATAGTAACAGGGGAGGACCGGGGAATCCCATGAGCCGCCTAATAATGTCCTTCGCCTTTAACCGTTATATAATAAAACAGTTATGGGCTTTTCAGCTGTTATACATGATGTTGATTTTGCCTCGGTCAATAATGATTTTTTTGGTGCATATATCACATCATGTATAACAGCTGAAAAGTCCATAATTGTATAATGATACATGTAACCCCACAACCATGAGCACCTAGGCCGGAAAACCATTGACGACCCTTTTTCATTTCGTTGGTATGCATCAATCGGAGATTAAACCGGTGACCCAGCGCCACCGACGCGGACGCTCTTCAACTACACCACCGAGGTGGCCTCTCAAGTTGTTGAAAATGGCAATAATAAAAAATATAGATCTTTGGTACACATTTGTAACATATGAGAACTATTCTAGGCGACTGTCTAATTGATGTTTGACTCAGAAGCACAATTCCTTTTTAAAAATGTTACTGAGTCTCAACGTGAAACAAAACCGCTAAATAGTTTTAACACCTTATTGTCAAACAGCAAACATACAGGTAGGCAAACAAAGAGCCGCATTGTATCGATATGTCAACACTTACTATCGATAGTTCACAATACATTAACTCGACGTGTAGATATTATGCACGACTCCAGTGAAGTGATATTTACGACGTACAAAAATGACAAACATACGGATATCTGTGATTCGCAAACATTTCAGCACGCGAAAGGTCTGAATCGGCAATTCGCGATCTTCTAGACACGCAAATATATCCACTTATACAGTACGTTAATAGTTCAAACACTGTTCACATTTTTTCAATAAGTTATATGCAGAATGTGTTGTAAGAAGCTCGCATAAATTAGAAAAGTCAACACTTTGAAGGAGCATGAAAGGTAGGGTATTGGATAAACAATAATGTGGTATATGTTATATTGCCCACAGGTACAAATTATTAAAGCATTATGATTTTATATCTTTAAGTTCCGATGGAACCGGTAGATCTGGCAAGTGAAAATGGAAATGTAGCAAATCGTGTTGATGCAGACGGAGTCATTAATGCAGTGTACTCGGACCCTTATGAAGATTCCAAAATATCAGTTTCTAAGCAACAATGTCCGGATGTAGTTGAGTATGTTGACACGACTGAGTCCCCTGGTGCCCATGGTTCCAACGCATACAATACGTTTAGAGACTTGAAGCAGTCACATACAAGCGGGGTACCAAATGACAACAATGATGACGAATATAATGTTCTGCACGAGGTCAGCAAACAAAACCAAGTGAATCCAGAAAACTATTGCACATTTCAGCAAATACGTAATGCCAATACCGAAAGTGTTCACGACGACACATACAATGTAGTCAATGAACCGCGGCAACGTGCTATTGATGACTTAGAAACCTACAGCAACACGAACAAGTCCATTCCACGTGAAAAAGTTGCCACGAGCGTCGAGTTTAAAGGTCGTAAAGAGACATACGTAAACCACCAGTTCGGTAAAATAGGAACGGACGAATCACCGCCTCACGTTAGTACGCATGATAAAAACATGGGTGATGAAGCCGATCAGACAGAGTTTGATAAAACTGTCGCACTTGAAGAGATCTATCAAAACTGTGACGCAAGTAATTGACCCGCACAACGAATGAAACATTAAAGAAAAAAGAATTACACAGTTAAGCCTTTCCCTCATATAGACGATATCTGACGCCCCTGCAGCACACGGCTTTTTGGAGACGTAGTGACAAAAGAAGAAATTGCACAAAACGTGCAATTTCTCCTTTTGCCAAAATATTTTCCATTTTTTGTCATAGGTTATCCATTCAATTATAGAGATTTTCCATTTTTTGACAAAATATGTTCAAAGTAGTCTGCTGCAGAATTGTCGTTTGAGGGAAAGAGTTAAGTCATAGTTTGCGCATGGTTCATGTATATCACTCAGCGTTATAACGATACCGTCCACATCTTTGCCTAGATTTGTTAAAACTCGTCTGCCTGAGACTTGTCCGTATGCGGGAAAGTGTTAGTTTACGCATGGGATATCAATGAGAATTAACGATAATTAGAGTCTATGTCTATCACAATTATAATGATGGATAGAGAAAGGGGCATGCACGGCTAGGTTGGATAAAAAACCCGAAATGATTAAAGCATGACTGCAGATTTATCTCACTCAAGGATAAATCCTTTAGATGACAAGAAGGTCAGTGTTGAGAGGGCGTTGTTGTTTTTTTAACGCCATATTCAGAAGATATGTACAGGATATCTCATATTTGAGTAATGTTCATTTCAAGTTGTAAACTTTTTTGTCTATATGAATTAAGCTTTTGTATGAATACAAACTATGTTGTTATTACGAAGATAATGTAGTCTGACAGGATGATTTAATAATTTATTAATTCAATGGGTAACGTTGTTCTGGATATAATATTTTTGTGAAAACATTCGATCAGATATATATTGGCGGAACGTATCGATCTGGATCAGTAATGTAGGGTGACAATATGAGACAATACTGTGTCCACATGATATATGTGTATTGCAATTAAATAAAACACGTAATACTGACAAAGTAAGACAAATAATTCAGTAATACATGCTGATAAATAAACAAGTAACTAAAGTGTGATTTACACGGCAAATGGACTTAATACAAATGTGGAATAATAAACATAAAGATATCTAAATTCATAACGGCATACTACAAGTAAATATTTCAGTTCATTAAGACATAATCAAATTGTGGAGTATCGAACAGTTAATGTTTTAGTGCAGTTCGATAGGTTGAAGCTGGTGTTTAAAGCTTAAATAGTGATATAAAACAATGGTTCAAGTTGCTATGTTAGTGTTGGTGATATTGTTGGCGATTGTTAAATTGGCGGAAGGTCACGGGAGGCTGTGGGAGCCGCCGTCCCGGTCCTCCATGTGGAGGCGTGGGTACAACACCAGCATCAATATTGATGACAACGAACTGAGCTGTGGGGGATTTACGGTACGTATATACTTCTGGTTATAGAATTGGAGAAAGAAAGATGGGATGGAAGAAAGAATAAGTGACAGAGAGAGTGGGGGAAATAAGAATTATTGGATATTTCAAAGGGGGTGACCGCCGTTTCATTAGATTTTAAGTTTAATCAAGGCGACATATCTCTTGTGTATGATCCCTTATTGGCTAAAGAGAACATGGCTAGTACATATGAGCCGTTCACGAGAAAACCAATATGTTGGACTCTGCGTAATGTATTGACCCGGATCAGTCTGCGCAATCCGCGCAGGATCCAGGCCGACGCATTCCGTCTACGGGGATAGGGATATAGAGAATTGCTCCCGAAACAGAAACTCCACAGGGGGAAAAAAGTGTCTGTCTGGGATAGCCTGCGCGACATGCTTAGACTGAACGGCGTCGATACTTTACGCCATGTTGGTTTTCTCGTGAGACAGCTCATATGCTTTGTCAAAGGGCACTCCGCTATGAACTCCGTGAGAAGAATCGAATCCGGGACGAATGTTTCAAAACTCACCAATTCATCTCCCGAGAATTCGACAAAAAGAAAGGCGGACAGACGGACAGTCAAACATAACAGATAGAGAACAGCTTTGTCATGTAACTGACCTCTATATAAATCAATTCGTCTTTTTTCTGCCAAGAATAAATCGGTGATACTAAACTCAACATAATACATGAAGGGTTTATATAAGCTTAACCGACAAAGATAGCCACAGTCGTAAGGATATGGATACATGCTTAGTATTAAGTTCGAGATTCCAATCTCTGACGTCAGAAATGGTCCTCAATAAGTCTAGACTACGGATTGTCTAGGGCTCATGTGTTTGAATCCTGGCTTGGCCAAAATTATCTCTGATGAACCACAATTTAAGTTAATGCGACAAATGTCATTCGTTTATTCATTCATTCGTCGAACGGTGGCCAGTTGATCAAGACGAATCGTGTGTGGTGTACTGGTTCTAGAGAGATTCGGGGTGCATTCGTAGTGCAGAAATATCAAACAGCATTTAAAATGTATTCTAACTGCATTATGACTACATTCTAAATAGTTTCACGGCATTCTGACACCATTCGAACGGCATTTCAAACGGTAATCCCCTGTAGACATTCGTAAAAGATACGCAGCTAGCTATTATAACTTTTTTAGTTGGTATTTAGGAGTCGCATGACTTTGGGCGGTATTCGGGCAACATTCCAAGCGTAAGTGTACGGTTTTTTAAGTGCATTCTAAATATTTTGACTGGATTCTAACAGCATTCTAACTATTCCTATTATGTTCCAACTACATTCGAGCTGCATTTAAGAGTAGTTCGAAGTGCATTTTAATGTAAGGGCCATTTTACTTTCCCTCCCGAATTTAAAAATATAATCTTTCCGGTTGGTTCTGCCTGATTCCTGCTGATTCTGAATAGGTGTGACGGCCCCTTTACATAAGTATTGTCTGTATCATTGATGTATTGGGTTATCAGGTTAAAGCGACGTCACAGCAAGTCTTCAGTCATATCACGGCGGCGGCCAGATCATCTACTATACGCTCATGGTTTATCACACACAGCAGTATTTCCAAGTAACTGACATTTTTTATACATAAAATGTTAGTTCGTTGATAGATGACAAATAACGCCTTGTCGCATTGAAGTTTGGCAAACGTCGGAACGAATGTTGACCCAGCTGCGCTTCGGACTCACACTCCTTGATAAAACAGCTAGCGCCACTAAACTACCAATGATATCGATACTATTTCACAAATATGCTGATACCCAGTGGCTCAGTCGGTAGCATCATCGCCTTTGGATCGGAAGACCAGGCATAATAACTATTTCAGCCGTCTCGCGAGAAAACCAACATTGTGGTCTCTACGTAAAGTGTCGACCAATATAAGCCTAAGCAATTCGCGCAGGCTAACCCGGATAGACATATTTTGCCTCGTGTAGTTTTTCTGTTTCAGGAATCATTACAATATACCTCTATCCCTCGGAGACGGAATGTTGGATTTCTTGCGGGACGGCTCATTATTTAAGACTTTGGTATGACTCGACAGGAGATTGAACCATGGACCCATTGAGCGTGGTATTGAGTGAATATCAAGTGTCAAACGTCAGCAGTAGTGTTGGACTAGCTTGGATTTGAACTCACACACTCTTAATTGACAGCTCCGTCGATAGCGGGGCTAGACGAATGCCAAATGCATTATCACTAAAATCCATTATCCCTTATTTATTATGTTGAGTATGTATCATCTGGCGACGGTAGGATATTCACTTCGTCAGTTAGGTGACGAGCTGACATTTTTATGTGACATAAACACTAAAATAGTAACACAGTCTTTATATGATATTAATTAAACCTTGGTTAACACTTTCCCCCCAAAACAACAACTCTGTTGTAGATTTGAAGACATCTAGGTAACAAAAATGTAAATATATATATTAAGGAAATTATGATTGTAAAACAAGGTTGTCATTATTGTGGGAAAAGGAAGGAAAACTCTCATCGTCACCAAGTCATCATTAAGCCTTACAATTTTCAAAGGAATCCTGGAGAAGTTGCGTCAATTTGCACCTCCCTTTGGGGAAGGGTTAACCTCATTAACTCTCGTAACATCCACCTACAAAATCATAATGATGTCGTAACAGGTGTATAATTATACGTGTCATGCCATGTTACCCTATACGTACGAAAAGGTACACACTAACATTTCGATTTCCCTCATATAGACTCTTTCTGACGCCTCTGCAGCAGACGGCTTTTGGAAAACATAGTGACAAAAGGAGAAATTGCACAAAACGTGCAATTTCTCCT
>JAUELF010253819.1:0-11723 GCA_031471495.1 Clinocardium nuttallii
TCTGTTTCAGGAATAATTTCTCTATACCTCTATTCCTCGGAGACGGAATGTGTCGGCCCGGATCAGTCTGCGCGTACAGCGCAGGCTGACCTGGTCGACATATTACGCAGATGCCATATTGTTGGTTTTCTCGCGGGACGGCTCATATTCATTTTGATTCTTAGTATCAGGCAGACCTTTCTTCCACACGTTCAAGTTCATTCACGCAACTTTTATCAACATCATGGTCTTTACATTTTTGAATTCACTTTACTCCATATTAATATATGTACACAGCGAACACTGTTGACAATATAAGATTGCCATAATAAAAGGGCTAGTCCTGGCCTATGTTCTTCGCAAACATAGTTTTAAGTCGTGCACATAATGGTCACAAATTGGTCACAATGAGCAAATCCACTTTTGCCTCAATGTTTTCTACTTCATTCAATAATAACAATTGTTCAATTGCAAAGGGTTCTCAATATTGTTCGCAGTCGTATGCTATAGATGTTTGTATGTGGGAAATGGATTACACCAGTCGCACTTTAAAAGTGGAATCAGCCACGTCAATTGCATAGCTTCGATACTCATGCAGAAACATATCGTGTATTAATAATAAAGCCTTCACAAATCGAGACATATCTCTGATATCTTGAATTGAAAACTAATATCGGGGAATTCATTGAAAAGTAGATGCATTATAGCATTAATATCTGACGGTATTTTGACTTGATGTTTATTAGAAAGGATTAAGTTATTCGGACGTAAAAGAAACAAAGCCCGAAAGTGGCAAATCAAAAATAAATTTCAAAGTCTCAGACGACCTTATGTAAATGCCTCGACATTTATCCTATCACAGATGCAAGGCAAAGATTAAGCCGTTAACAATCCGGGCTAATTTATGTTGATGAAAACGTCACATCCGGTATTTAGTGTTCATTATATATACCACACACATGTAAGCATGTACGTGCTAGCATTTGTTTTACCAGTCGTGTCACTAGAAAACCGTTCATGTTGGATTTGAGGCAGTTTGGATTAAGTCGCAAGCATAAACGTTTGTTAACCAACTTAGAACGGTACCGCATTTACCCAAGAGTCACCGTGATATGACCGAACTGCTGTTGAAATCGGCGCAAAGCACACAATGCTAACAACACAAACCGGCCTGGTTAATTTGATATGTCATCTATTCTATATTCGATCATTTCTACAATTTAAATGCCATTTCCCACATATATTTCACGAGGAAAGTTTCTCATCACAATTCCCAAAACTCGGAAAGGGATTAAAGCGGCAAATATTCAATCTCTCAAATCAGTCATACATTAAATCTGCAGCAGACTACTTTGAATTTGTTTTGTCAAAATATGGTAACTTTTCTAAAAGTGAAAGAACACTTATTGAATATATAAAGTTGAAAACATGCGATAAGCAATAATATTATCCCTTTTGTCACAAAGTTTTCAAAAGTCGCCTTCTACAGAGGCGTCACAAAGCGTACGCGTCTGTATGTGGGAAAGGGTTAAAGGTAAAAAAAGACAATTCCCACATATATCACCCAGTTAAACGGTGTCTAAACCAGGTGGTATGGTAATGTTGACGACTATACGACGTTACAGGTAATAATAACAAGAGTCGTCGACAAGATTACTCATAATCACCTCGTTTGATCGCGAGCCTGTATATAATGATGTACTTATCCTCTATACCGAGTAACTTCGCTTGTACATTTCGAATATACCATGTCTGAATTACAACACATATGCAAAAGGAAGCGAAAGGAAAGACTTGTATATGTGTAATAGAGCCATACACATTGTTGTAAATTGAGAAATTACTCTTGAACATTCACTTCTGAAATATGTCGTTAAAAGTCGTCCGCTTCAGATGCGTCAAAGTACGTATGCTTTTTGGAAAATGTTCAACTATACACGTGTAAGAATGGAAACAGGGCTAAGTGCTTCACTGCTATTAACAAACACGCATTGGCTTATGCATGTAATAGAGAAGAAGGGAGAAATAATGTATTGCAAATTGTCAAAATAATGCAAATACTGCAATTGCAACATCACAAAGATAAACATATAATTGTATTTGAATGGTATTTGTAAGTGTTACATTTTGGAATAAGCACACATTACACGTGAGTAATTTGAAAACACCTGCCAGTGCGTTCACGTTAAGGAGCCAACTGTTTTCTGCATTACAGAAGTCTTTCGTGAAACCTTTTTTTTATTTTACTAATTGTCGAACAGAGCCGAGACAGATCTGATTTCTCGTATGCGCTAGCGGACCTGGATCTACACTGATAGCAAATGCATTACGTTTGGTGTTCTTAGTGCACCACTCGTATACTGATGCATTATAAAAAAAAGGTTCATACTTCTTTAACTTGTGAAAAAGGGCACATGAGAGGATGTTTAATTTCATACAATGGATGACGCTTAATTGCAGATATCATACTTTAAGACGTGCTCTTTTCTGCAAAATAACTAAAGACGCAACATTTATCATCACAGAATATTTCGGTTAATTGGAAAATCCATCCTATTGCTAGAAAGCTTTCGATGAACAGGTTTTCAGTTTTAGCAAATTTAATGATCCAAATGTAGTTTGTATATTATTACAGTGGCCAAATAAAACCATCAGACTTATAACAAGAGATTAACGAATACATTCCAATAGTGTACACTGTTATTTTACCAACGCAAACTAATTGCATCAACCGTTGCTCTCTTTCTCGAACATAGATGCAATAACCGTAATGTATAGACGTGCAAGCGTGTGACCAAGGGGAAAGGGTAAAGTCAGAAATAATTGAGATATAACTTTTGGCCCTTATGCAAAGGTATCATATGCGAACTTAAAAGCCATTTTACGCGATCTTGTGTCTGCAAAATTACGAGAAACACCAGAAAAAACAGAAGGCTCGCCAGTTTTGAAGTTGACCTCGTCATGTTAAGACGTTCCGGTATAGTTTTAACATCGTTTTTTTATCAGCCCCTAAAGAACACGAGTAAAACATTATTCATGGTGCATTGAAACATTAACTCACATGGTTAGGTATGCAATCTGAACACTGAAGGTTCTGACGAGACTGTGCCAATGTGGACACTTGTCTGAGTCTCCACTGTTCAATTAAATGTACAATAGATGATTCCACTTTACCGCATAGAGCTTCAACATTACGATGCATTTTAAACGATGATTGAATTTTTTTCTCTCGGAGCATCTACCATTTGTTGCTTTTCAAGCGAACTTTATGTTTACCATACCATAATTAAGTGACATTTTATCCAAACCGAACGTTCGTAGTATTGTTTTTTTTATTGCGGAAGAATAAAAAGTTCAACTATTAGACACATAAATAACCTCCTTTTCACCTGCCGTGTGACAAGTATATTATAATTACTGGGGGATGAGCGGTTCGTTTGTCGCTTAATGGATCATGAAATTGGGATATCAAGAAGGTTTCTGCAATACATCTTTTCTGGGCTTCTGACGGAGACATATTTCTGACTGATCATATCGGCTCGTAGGGCGAGAGAAAAGAGAAGATGATCTTTTAATGTGAGTTCAGTAGTAGAAACTGTTGAAACTAGCAATAGCTTTTCTAAGATGTATCTTTTCATCTAAAAAATGCTGGCAAATAATCGTGGCAATGCGCATCAAAGACATCTTAGGCCCACCATGTTTCCCGTTTGACCATTTAGTTGCATTGACACATGTTTCAAATGAGTGCTTCTTTGCGAAAACCAGCTAAAACGTAATAAGCGACGTTTTGAAAAAGAAAATCCCTGCGCGTCTCTACAAATAATCCCAATGGATTCTACTTTCAACATTTTTTGTTTAACTTCTTTTTGAAGAGTGCAACACCAGATCAGACCTCGCGTTTACAGTTCCAGATCTGGAACTGTACACTGGTCTTACAGAGCTCTAGATAAGAAGCTCTTTATTAGACAATACAACCATTGAGACTTTAGAGTACCCACATCATATGGTTTGGTTGGATAATATGAGAGATATTGTGGGGAAAAGAGCTGTTTTACCCCCTTCTTATACGGACCTCTGGCTGAGTGGTCTCAAATGCCCGGATGTCGATTCTCTTACAGAGCCACTAAAGTAGTATGGTAAGGGTTATAAGTCTGGTTTTGACATTACATGTGTTTGCATTCTTAGAATTTACTTATTTCTTTTGGCATTTCGCATGACATAAATATCAGCCTTTTTATCATCGGAATAGCCAGATAGGATAGATCATGAACATTGAAAGGTTAGATAAAGTACTTAACGTTTCCGTCATTCCTCGCAGCCTATATGATGTGAATGGTATTAAGCGATGAATGGTATATCAATGTTATCATTGAATCCGTATATTTGATACTATACAAGTTGTTGTGTGTGACAGTGAAGAACCAGAGCAACTGGTGCCTCCGACCAGACTGGTCAAGAGCTACACATTTCACCTGTAGAATACACACGCTTGGTAGAAGCTTCTGTCAATTTCTGTGTATTCTGATAAGACGGGTAGATGTACAGGTTGATCAGAACCTACACTGACTACCAACTACCAACTTTGTACTTTTACTCATAGACGGTTTCAATTTGTAAAATCCGCGTTATGTGAAACACTTGCTTAGAGGTATAGCCACGAACTTCCCGATCTTAAGGTAACGGGTTCGAACGAATTGTGTACATAACGTCCATGGTTCGATTTACATTTGATGTATTGTTACCTTTTTTTTCTTCAAAAACACACATCTGATTTTGAATATGTATAAAGTTAACACCAAAGATTTGGCCTATGGAATAAAGTTCACCGACCCTTAAGTAGAACTCACTTGAAAGGCGATTAAATAGACTTTCACTAAAACAAGAATCAAACACCGGGGTAATTGACCGATAGAGACCCCGTGGTGAATTCATGACGCGTTCCTGATTTATACTTCTCTCTTTTACGCATCCTCTATCATAGAACGATGTACGAACAGTCAAGGGATTCTTAAATTGTTTTCAGAAAAAAGAGGGATTCTTCGACAGTTTTTCCTTTTCCCTGATTTCAACCTTTTGTTGTATTTAGTTCTGAAACATATGTTTATGTGTGAGGCCCTCATGGAAGATTAACTTGCATACATGTGGTATGTCAAATGAGTGTCCTCTATGAATAAAGCCTTATATTATTATTATTATTATTCGTTGCTGATAGTTTGCACTCTGAACAGTTGGTAACTGCAACTTATTTAATAAATCAAGTTTGAAGTACATAAACTTTATTCTCAATGAGCGCAATTCTGTGATATTCCCTACAAAAACGTTATTTTACCATATTTTTAATAAATATAGACAATATAGAAACAACAAAATGATCCATTGCTTAAATGTATTTTAAAACACACCTGTTACAGAAGTGCATCATTTATACTAGGAGAAGGTTCAATAAGGACATATTTGCGACTTTTTTAATTCTAATCCTTATTTGCTTTAATCCTGTGAACGCATTTCTATGATTTATCAGCAGAAAACATTATTTTTCACGAAATTTAAAGTAAATTGAATCCCTTTGAAAAACCATGGAAACAGAATCATTAGGCATTGTTCATGTTTCATACTATGATAGCGTTTGTTTCCCGACTGTCGCCATGAGTAAACTACTTGGTTAACCCGTTCCCACATATATCACGTTTGTAACAGACGGCCTTTAAACAACATCTATACAAAAGTATGGAAATATTCTTCAAGTGAAAGTATATTTATCAAAAAAGGCTTGAAAACAAAGTGGCAAATGGAAACAATTTCTTCGTTTGTTACAATGTTTTCAAAAACCGTCTGTCAAAATAAGTCTTAAGTTATGAAAGGGTAACAGTTACGATATGTCATTATGATAATCATGATGGCACAGAGACATGGGACTCAAATAAGCGTACACCGTTTCAAACAAACTAACAATTCGGTATATAATAAATATACTTGAGCATAAATGGAGACGCATGTAAAGCTCTATGGATACGCAGCCTTGCCGAAGTCTGCACTCTTCGCTGATAAAATAACCCTCTCTGATGAATACCCATTTTCTACTGAAGGGGCTCTCTTCATTCCAGGTAAAAATAAAACAGTATCATATGACAAAATATAAAGTTTGAGCCGCGACTGACGATAATGGGTCCTTTTGGAAATGCGCAAAGTGAATGTTTAAGACGCACATGTGACAACCCACAGTCGCACCATAACCATCACTGTCCGCCTATATTCAGACATGATATGTATATAGCTGATGACGAAAACCTAGAAGTGTAGCCCATCTAGTTTCACTTATTTGCACGTCTTTATGATAACCATACAGTCACGTAACAGGACCATCAGTCGCCAGACGTGGCTGATGTCTAATCAGTCATGAAACGCTCAAAAGCCGGTTCATTTCCCGTATTTGGTATCGCTCCTCCTAATTATAGAGAGCTATTCAATGATATCATATACGACAGTCATTATCTGCGACGGGTACGGTAGCACTGCCTTTCGATTTCGATTTCTATTTAAAAATCAATATTAATGATACAAATCTCTCCTTTTTTTAATCAAATATCTGATCTTTTAGCGTCAGCTGCTTTGAATATGAGTATAACAAATGATGTCATAAAATAGTCTGAAATAGTTTTTCCTGTTTCACAGTACAAACAAATTTAATAGTAATGCTTTTTTGTTTCTATTCCAAATCTTCCAAGCCAAGTGCGCGGCTTTGGTACCACCATTGAAAATGAACCGCTACATATAGTATCGATATTCTGACATTGGCATATGTAAATACATATTGCTATTAAAGTTAGCGATTAGGTTTGGCAAATTTGTAAATGCATCATATTGCTGAAGGTTTTTCTTCTATTCCTCGCATAACATTATAGACGTTAATTTTGAGCCCGATATGTCGCTTTGGCTTCATTCATATATAACTCGGAGGACAAGAAAGGGCGGAGTTGGGCATTTTGCCAAGCCATATTTCTCTTATGATTCAACCAAACCCTATGTTGTGGGTACTCAAAGGCGAGGCGATTCGTTTGAGTACCCACACTATAGAGTTTGAGTGGCAAATAAGATTTTAGACTGTGTTAAGCTCACCGTATCTAGAGCTCTGTTATAATAATAAGACATCTAAAGGAAATCGTATTCGTTATTTTGAACAAAGTACCTATTATCTGAATAACGGAAGCTTTTAAAACAAGAAGCAATGTAACACGATATGTTTATATATGCAAATTTTCCACGCCACACGAACACTGACCCTCGACACTTCTGGAACAGCGAAGACCCTGGTAAGCATATACTGATCACCCGTTCGTCATATAATCGCACTAGCGTAATCGAATCCTGGGATACCAGGATATGACGAAAGCCAGACTATACACGCACGCAATTCCATCATACTATTGCCTCTGACATTAAGTTTTCCTGAAAGTCTGTTTTCGTATGTCGCGCCTTAGATGGCGGTAGCAGCCCGTCCATGAGAAAGTGTACCCGTTGGACTTTTGTTTATCAATGAAGTTAAAGATCCCCATGCGCATCCGCACAGTCTGATCAAGATCTCAACTGTTCTTACATTTCTTACATTATATTCTAAGAAGCTTCATTCATAGTATGTAGATTATGATGAGACGGCGCAGATGTACAGGCTGATCTGAACCTCTTGTATTCAGATATGCCAACTTGTACTTTATTCCCCCCAAGGACCGGTTCGTATACCAGATGTACCCGATAACCTATGTTAATACAAGTGACAATGACACCAAGGTCCTTTCCGGGCGTTTTATGCAAATGAATGGCCAATTACAATAGATGCATGAAGTATCATTTCTGCAGTGAATCAGCGTTCATTTATGACACAATACTCTCTATCCTTTGATATTAGAACTTCCATTCACGTTACTCTATTGAAAGACTAGTAGCGTCGGGCACGCTTCATTTGGTCATTTACGTTTACACGACAAACGTGTACGCGCGGATGAACGGCACTTTGCGTTGGAATACTATAATTGGGCCGTCTCGCGAGAAAACCAATATGTGGACTTTGCGTAAAGTGTCGACCCTGATCCGCCTAAGCATGCCGCGCAGGCTAACCCGGACATACAAGTTTCGCCTCCTGTGGATTTCTGTTACATGAATCTCTACTCTATACATTTATCCCCCAGAGACGAAATGTGTCGGCCCGGATCAGTCTGCGCGGGTAGCGCAGGCTGATCTGGTCGATACATCATGCAGACGACATAATGTTGGTTTTCTCGCGTGTCGGCTCAATTAGGAAGTTGAGGTGGTGCTTTAACTATTTCCCTGTCAAAGGCGATTAAAGGCTTTTGCAAACCATACAGATACAGGTGGCAAACCATACAGATACTGGTGAGATATAGCTCGTGACGCAAACCATACAGATACAGGTGAGATATAGCTCGTGACGAGTTGTCTCTCCTGAAATCTGCACGTGTGATTGGTTCAATTTTAAACATGGAATATTCGATTTTGTGAAAATCGGTAACGAAAGAGATAATCCTCCGTGTATCGTTAAACGGTTGACTTGATATTACATTTGTATAATTGGACGGTTTAACGATACAATGACAATTTACACTTTTATCTGTAATTACTTTGTATGGAATAATTTGAATTAAAACAGTGTGGGAAAAGGAAATATTCCTCACTGCTGCAGAGTTGCTGGATGTTGGGAAGGGCAATGTGATGTGTTGTCCTTTTCTAACGTACAGACTCTTTCCGACGCATTATGCAACACTATTGCCAACTCAATAAAAATGTACAATTGTTAAACAAAGTTGAAAACATTGTGGCCAAAGGAGAAACTGCTCATTACGAGCAATTCCTCATAAAGTCGTCAGTTGATATTGCGTCAAAATGCGTCTGCAGGTGGGAAAGGGTTAATCAACAGTTCACACACATTTACAAATAAAAACCTTCTTTAAAACGGGCTAAGTTTTAAAACTGACATATAACTTGTGTGGTCCTCTCTTATAAAGGTTTCTTTGAAATTCAGAGATATAGTTATTACCTATTAGAATATTTATGACAGTAACTGCCAGATCCCTTCACGTAAAACAACGAGTTGAATCTACAATATCTTCGTGTTAACTCGAAGAAGTGAAATACCTATACAGTACATCGAGTTATCGAGCTGTTCGAGTAAACGATTGATTTTGGAAACATTGTGGTAAACAGAGAAATTGTTCGTTACGAGCAATTTCTCCGTCCCCAAAATGTGTTTAACTCTAATTAATAACTAACTACACTTTAATTTATAGAGAAGTCCTTTATTATCGTCTATATATTTATTTTTTGTTTACTGCTGATGTTGGAAAGAGTTTAAAAATGAAATAACAGGAATACAAGTGTTTTACTTGAAAGCCAATTCACTTTCTGAAACAATGGTCTGGTTGTTCTGCCTGTTCCTGTGTGTTCCTGTAAGTTTCATAATCCGACGTATCCACATACGTTATTACAACCATTACAGCTTGTTTGCTAAATTCAAAACAGATAAAGTCACTCATATTTCGCATTTATTAGACAGAGTCATTGAAAGAAATCTCACGTCAGTCACGCAACACGACAAAACCTTCCTTTGGATGTTTTGAAATATATAACGATTTATAAATCGATCGCGAAATTTTATTTAAATAATTGAAATGCAGCAATGAGCCGTTCCACGAGAAAACCAACACTATGGACTCTGCGTAAAGTATCGACCTAGATCAGTTTAAGCATGCCGCGCAGGCTTACCAGGAAATACACTTTTCGCCTTTTGTGGATTTTCTGTTTCAGGAATCATTACTCTATACGTCTATCCCTCTGATATGGAATGTCTCGACCCGAATAAGCCTGCGCGGAATGTACAGACTCATCTGTGTCGATACATTACACATAGTCCATACTGTTGGTTTTCTCATGGAACGGTAAAATCGCCATCCTTAAACTACCACCTCAAAATATACTCATGAGATTCAAGGCGGAAATTCTAGGGATTTCAAAGCCACTGTTTTGAGATGTGATATCGCAGATAGCCGGGCACCAGGTCCAAACAGCTTATCAGGCAGATCTGCACATGAATAGTCATCTTGTTAAGGCATCTAGAAGTGCATTGTCATTATCAAAATCCCCGTCACGCTAATAGCAACCACATAAAAGTGAAACGCGTCTCGATGTCTTTTTTATTCGACACGCAAGGTGCAAGTATTGACACCAAGGGACTATACACCTTTTTTGGACTTCCTTTGAGAAGAAACTGTTACATCGATTCCAATTACTTTACGCTTTTCCGCTTGCAGAGGTGTTTTGATGCATATGCCTGACACAACATTTGAAAGCAGTATGGCCTAAGCTGAGTTGCACAAATCGAGCAAAGTCTCCATTTGCTACAATATTTTCAACTTATGTTTTACATTTCGTTGTAGATATTGTATATATCTTTGACATGATGTATTCAAATTCGTCAGCTGCAGCGTTATTGTATTTGGGAAAGGGTAGGTTCATCGAGTCCGAGTCTTTTGTAGAAAGCAAATACGATTAATTTGAGTAAAACAAACAGGGAGGTGATATACATTTATTGAAATGTATGTATCGTATTAAGTAGGTGCATTTCTATATGTTAAACTATACTTTAAGAAATGTCCCCGTTTACTACAGCAATTTGAAAGGTCGTTTGCTGAAGAGGATTGAAAATGCATCTGTACATGGACAATGGAAAGTTTGAAACCTGCCTGTTCATCCGCATAATTTTATGAAATGGCGAAATGCGACGATCTTAAACAGACTGGACGAACACAGATGCGCATGTTGATCTAGATAAAAATTGTCCACGATTGCCATGCTGTTATAGTATTGTGCACGTACGTGCTTATATTGGAATATGCTTACTTTCCAGGCATTTCGATATATTTCTGTATGACGTGGTATAATCTAAATCTATTGGTGTTGAAAACCTACGGTTAAATGCTGCCATGAACGTCTAAAACTCTACAAATTGACGTTTTTATTGGTGGAAAAATAATCTCTCTTTCACCGCCTTGTAAACTGACACCCGACCTTGGAATTTCTTAAAAATAATTCACAATTATCAGAGAAATATATTTTGCCTTCTTTGATTAGTTGGCACATTTCTTCAATAAAAAAAGTGTTTATTTACCAAAATAGTCTTGTAATAAACTCTAGGTTGCTCTGTAACATCACATTGTTAAAGGTCAAATCAGTATGTTGCATTTCCGTTACGGGATACTAAAAAGGTATATGGTCGTTAGACCCTTGGGGCTACAACTCCACAATTTTAACATGAGTTACATCCGAGTCTACATGCAAACATATTGTGAAGACTCTGGTGATTCTTTGTGTATATACAGACGGGTATGAATCATCACTGTACGTAGATGCAACGAGACACTACATCGTTATACTCTCGCAATTTTTGATTTATATTCGTTCTTAAACCGCCTCAGTGGTGTAGTGGTTGAGCGTCCACCTCGGGTGCGAGGGTCGTGGATTCGATCCCCGACCAGGTCATAAAAAATACTTTTAAAATAAAAGTAATAACAGCCCTCCTTAGCGCTCAGAGTAGCGGGGTTAGCAGTACGACTAATTTACCTTTGTCAAGATAAATGGACCAGCTGGGTCTGAAACTATAAAGGTTTAATCTGTGCTCAGAATTTGTGCTCAAGTATCTGATTGGTCAGAAGCAAATTCTTTCTCCAAGTTGACCG
>JAUELF010253830.1:0-11723 GCA_031471495.1 Clinocardium nuttallii
AGTTGTGGGGCTTAGTCAAGACATGCTTATTGTACTTAGGTACATGTGTACCAATTTCATTTGAAAATGTTGAACGTTTTTAGTTTATAATGTATGAGGTAAGGTCAAAGCTTTGTGTAGACGACAACAACGCCAATGGTACCACAATAGTTCGACTTTTATTCTTCAGAAAAAACACGAGCTAAAAATCGGCGTCATCGGAAATGAAATCTGTATTCGGTGAATAGATTACTTTCCTTGTAGTTGCTCGAGCGGTACTCAAGGCAACCCCACCTTTGTGTAATGATTACCATTTTAGATAAAAAAAAAAAACTGCCCCACAGCTATGCCATAACTATCAAAATTGATACTACCTTCAGAATTTTCTAGAATATCCTTTTTGAGTAGTTGGCTATCAGTGCTGAGTTAGATCAGACTGAGCGGTATGGATATGCGATATTTGCACACGCTTAAAGGTTGGTCTTCGCAGAGGGCCGCTCAATTTGCTTTAGAAGTTTGGATCTCCCTCGTGTAATGGGCTCGATGTTAATATAGAAAAGTGTTTTGGCAGGCATGTATTGGCTTTATTTCAAACATAGACTCTATCAAAAGTGCTTGCTATATAACACGCTGTGGTAGGTTAGCACACGGAAAGTGCGCAATGTTGAATTTAGCCGTCCCGCGACGAAATTAACATTATGGCGAAATGCATCGACCAGATCAGCCTCATGTGATCCGGGCCGACACATTCCGTCTCAGGGGGGTAGAGGTATAGCGAAATTATTCGTGTGTATCCATGTTAGCCTGCGCGTCATGCTTTAGGATGATCAGGGTCGACACAGGGTCCATAATGTTGGTTTTCTTGAGAGACGGCTCGATTATTGTTTTGAGAAACTATTCTTTTACGTGACCTTTTCGTGACTCATTGATACTAAAATGCACGTTTTTGTTTACAAATAGATAAACAGATTGACAACCAACAGCAAATCCTCGGGGGAATCGCTGTAGGTTCATTGCAACCTTTTACGAACTAATTGGATTATAAATACCTATCGAAAGCACGGCGTTGAACAAATAAACTCGTGTTTTAATTTTATTATGACCTATTATAAACACCAGTGTGCCATGTCAGACGAAAACCGACCTTCAAAAATACCTAAACTAACGTTATTAAAGTATAATGGTAATATGTCTAATGGGCAGGGCGATTTTTGGTATTAATCAGAAGCATAAAGGCTTGGCGGTTTTCACTCGAAGTCGTAAGAGATCCGTATTGTTCGTGGACATATCGGTTATTTCCGGTATCAACGCCTTTTTCAAAGTCATTGCATATTGAGTTATCCTATTACGAAATTCGATGCTGGAATTTTTTTCGAAAGTGATGACAAAAAAAGCAGATTTTGGGGGGAAACTAGATTCATGATAGCAAAATTATTCGCTAATTATGAGGTAAGGTACCAAGTGAAAATCAGTAACTCCTTAGCTAATTATAGCTTACAGAAATAGTGTTTCTTTTGTACAAATGTTTAAAGATTTGTCTTCTTGAATTTCTGGGGTATCACATGAAGTCATTTCTATCTTTTCAAACAAACCTCTCTCACGTATACAGACGAATTTTGTCAATGGGGAAGTGTTTACTTTATCACACTGTTATAAACTATCATTCTATAAGAACACTGATAGTTTCTTGTAAACTAATTATGAATGAATATTTGTGAGTTGTTAAAGGTCGTCTGATGTCGAGTTTCTATATGTGGGAAAGCTATAAGACAGTAATGGAAAATTCATCTGAAATAAACTAGTTTTAATGAGAGCCGTAGTTCGTGAACCGTTTTACGAGAAAACCAACATTATGCACTCTGTGTAATGTATAGACACATATCAGCCTGCACAGTCCGCGCCGGCTAATCCGGGCTGACACATTCCGTCTCAGAGGATATAGGTATACAGTAATGACTCCTGAAACAGAAAATCCACAACAGGCGAAACATGTTTATCCAGGTTAGCCTGCGCTGCATGCTTAGGCTGATCCGGGTCGATACTTTACGCATTGTTTATTTTCTCTTTGGACGTCTCAAATATATCAAAATTTACAATATTCAAGAAAACGTAATCTGAGAGTGCTGGTTAATTCGGCGTACGGTGAACGCGCAACGTCTCCTTAAGGAAATCATAATAATCAAATTTGAGGTCAAATGACAGCCTAAAGTGATTATTTGTACATATAAATCATTCCCGTGTTATATAATACGAAAATTAGAACTTCAGTTCCGAAAAACATGCCATTCTTTAAACTAATGTTTATCATCAAAGTAATGGGATCATTTACATATATATTTTCACAAATGGGGCTGAAACTTAACCTTTTTTTGTTGTCGAAAGATGCATATTGGATTTTCTTACACGTAACCTTTTAAAGTGAAAAGGAGAGATTGATCATTATGAGCAATGTTTCCCATTGGCAGTGTTCTTAAAACGCCGTCTGCTGCAAAGGAGTCAGAAAGCGTCTGTATGTATATATGTATATGATGCCAGTAGCATTTGGAATAAGATCCCGTTGTGATTGAGGAGAGGCGGTAATGGTCGCCTTGATATCGGACTATAAGGAGTTGTTCCAGCTAAGGTCATGATACACCAAATTCAGTAGAAGCCTTCCTTCTTGGCGCTCACGACTGATGGGGTAACGTTAAAGCTGGATTACCGGCGTCGTGATTGACTGCTATACTGGTAAATTACCCGGAAAAAAACGTCGTGACGTATCTGATGTGAAAAGTTGTTTTAAAGGCGACAAAAAACGCGATTTAAACCTAAGATTGATAATTATTAGCTTTAGAGGAGTTTATTCGTTATCACGTGATGCTTAACCATTATTCTGCTGAATTCTTACAACTGCCAGCATCCCTTTTAGATTTTGTCCGGGATTGGCAAATATTATGAAGCCTTTGCTTGATTGATTTGGAATGGAATTTAACACTGTGTCCAATTGTATTTCAGTTATAAATATCAATGCTACAAGCTCACCTAACGTGTGCTTTCTGGAAAGAATGACCGAGTCTGAGTTCGGCCCATGAATTGATAAACAATTTTATTTTGTATTTTGTTTGCATCTTGCTTAACGCCACGTTCAGTCGTATTGCTGGGGTAAGTTAACAATAAGCCAGTATTATTTATACTGATATCGTCAAACCTCATGCTATCCCCGCAACCTCGAGTTCAAAATCAAGGAGGGAAGAAGCAAATTGTGTCGTTTTTGAACATTTGTGGAATCACATACAACGTGATAAGCAAATGTTGTATATCCTTTCACAAATATACGCGTGTTGACGCCTCTGCAGCAGAAAACGTTTGAAAACATTGTGACAAAAGGAGTAATAGCATATAACGAGCAACTTCTCCCTTGGTCAAAATGTTTCCAACTTTTTGAAGTTATTATACCTTCATTTATAGATATTTTTCGAGGTGTTTACTAGATTATTTCTAAGTCGCCTGTTTCAAATTTGTTATATGTAGGAAAGGGGGTAAAAGCCGCAGATAGCAGGACGAGGAAAGAGCAAGAGTGGAATGAGTCACTTAAGTTTTATTGCACCAGAATGCCGCACGCTGGATTGATTACGCTCATTTTTACGATTGCTCAATGAAACAAGGCGGAATTTTAAGGGAGCTAAAGTAGCTTTCAAATTAAAACGTGTTGACTTTTTATTTCCTATTTGTTGAACGGAACGCATTACAAATGTTCACCATTATGAATAGCTCATTTCCAAAACGGTGCAAATTGTTACAAAACGGTTTTTTTTTCTTTGTTTGAATGATATTTGACAAAACTTTCAACAATGTTACAGTTATATCGCGGTTGTTTTATTTGGCAAGTAGCCGTGCCGATAGTACGTTTATCCTGTATCCAGCGCTGAATTTAATAAACATTGAAATTCGATTCACTTGAATGAAACAGGTTTTCATGCATAAAGTAATCGTTTTATCTATTGAAGGACGCACGACAGCGCATCATACGTAAAGCTATCTCTGCAATCCCTGGCGCCAACGAGGGAAGCAGATACTGTCACTTTTTATAATCTGTGTTATGCCCAAGCTGGGGTCGGATTCAAGTCCCTCGCTATATACAGGTAGACGCTCTAACCACTATATCGCAGCAGTGGTGTTATAAAACGTAATTGCAGTGGTGTTATTAGTCGCCCTGGGTGTTGTATTGGTGAGATTTCCGCTCAGGTCAAGATATGGAAATGCTTGTAGTATTATAACATTCGTCGCAAAAGATAGCCTAACTGTACATGTAGCATTTTAAATTGGACTAGTATAATGTATTCAATGATCAGCCATCGCAGTTTAACGATCAAATGAGAGTCGTTGAAGACAAGTCACACAATGTTTCTAGTTGAACTTCGAACTATTACCATTTACTTCGCCATAGCATAGTCTTAACCGGGATCAGTTACCGGTTCATTACAACAACGCGTAGTTAACGCTATTTGGAATTAAACAATAAATATGTCTGGACTGAAATAATGAAGGGACAAGACAGGGACAATAAAACGGGGATAATCTTTTTTTCAGACGTGCTTTGCGTGTTTGATGACACCTCAAGAACATTGTTTACCAGTGGGGGGAATAAAACTTTCTTCTTAATCCTGTTCCCAGATACACTGGCAAATATTCTGTAGACAAGTTTGAAAACATATTGGTAAAATATGGAAAATTACGAATGCAAGAGACGATTTTGAATTATCGGAGCAACATTTTGAAATCCATTTGAACGGAACTGTAAATATTGAAGAGGATGCCAAAAGTATTTTTTTTTTTTTTTGCCACGATGATTTTAACGTCGTCTGCTACAGATGCGTCAAAATGGATCTGTATGTATAAACGAGTTAATGTCCTGTAAAACCAAGATTGATATTACAGTCCCCTCTCAACAGTCTCTCACATACAACATAACTACAGCGGACAACTTTGAATACATCTTGGCAAAAGTATGGGAATTATCAGCGAATGAAATTATAATAATTGAACGGGTCATGCTTCATTGCTTGCATATCATTTCGGTGTATTTAAGATATTGATCGCCAATAAAACGATATTATATAAAGTCCAAAAATAGTTTCACATGTTCTGTCTAAACTTTGCTTGTATGTTTGTTCCAAAATCGTAAATCAGACGCTGTGTTATATTTTGGAAAAAAACAGACTTAACGAAAATGTTTTGAAACCTGTCAATCCGAAATCAAATGTTTCGTCATTTCGCCTTCTGCAACCAATTATTACTGGCATGAAAATGTGCCAGCCCGAAGCAATATTTGTCAGTCATAACTAAAGGACTGACACTGACGACCGTTTCTCGGAGACTGGGAAAAAACACATTTAGTCACAAATAAGTAAATCATTCCTAAGAGATACAAACTGGCAGAGAACTTGGTTAATCATTTAGACTTTTCATGTTGCGGATACTGGGCCATATGGCTTGAATATTGTTTTTCAAAGTTTTCAATATAACTTCAATAAACGTTTGGCCTGCCTGGTATATGTGCTGCAATACTTCATTTCCAACAGTACAGCGAACAGTCCGCCAAATATTCTGAGTTACACGTCTTTGACATGGGATGTAGTCAGATTTAGCTAACACGCCGAGCACTTTAAGCTTTTATCTGTATGGTTTTTAACGCCCCTTTCAACAATATTTCAGGCGATTTCTTGGTAAGTTACTAGTAGTACGTACTGGTCCAAGTATTCTGAAACGTGCGAGTCAGTTGTCAAAAGAGCCGTCTAGCGAGAAAACCAACAATATGGTCTCTGCGTAAAGTGTCGACCCTGATCAGCCTAAGCATGCCGCGTAGGCTTACCCGGACAGACACGTTTCACCTCCTGTGGATTTTCTGTTTCAGAAATCATTTCTCTATACCTCGGAGGAGGAATGTATCAGCGCGGATCAGTCTTCGCGGACAGCGCAGGTTGATCTGGTCGATACAATACGCAGATGACATAATGTTGGTTTTCTCGCTTGACGGCTCAAATTCAAAACTCAACAATCCTGAGCACTAAGTAAGAAATGCATTTCTACTGTAAACTGCAATGTCTACCCTTAGGTTTCCACTACATGTACAAAACAGTGCAATGTCTACCCTTAGGTTTCCACTTCATGTACAACACAGTGGTTCTTCCAATTTCGATCTTAACTGCAATGTCTACCCTTAGGTTTCCACTACATGTACAACACAGTGGTTCTTCCAATTTCGATCTTGTTTCATATTTACCCTCAGACGTTATCAAAGCAGACGAATGTTAAACCCTTTCCTACATACAGACGCCTTCTGACACCTCTGTAGTAGACGACCTTTGAAAAACATTGTGACAAAAGAAGAAATTGTTCATAATTAGCACTTTCGCATTATGCCACTATGTTTTCACCTCTATTTAATGATTATACTTTCATTAATAGAGAGTTTCCACATGTTTCAAATCGTCTGCTGCTGATATACTTTATGTGGGAGAGGGTTAAATATGTATTTCTATCATTCATGTTAAAGTGCTTGAAGTACGGCTCCTAACATCGGTCTACACTTGTTGAAGTTATTTGAAGTAGTGAGTCGGCCCGTCTCAGTTTACTCTGTAAAACACAGTTAACCAGTGTACACTTCAAATGTAACTAATCGGTTATCCTTTTGGATAGCCATTAGTATTATATAAACATATTTTGCTTAGAAAGTACACTTAACATTCGAATGGCAAAACGAAGGATCAGAGTGGTTAGTCTACACGTTTCGATCATTTAAATTCGCCCACAGAGAGGACTATATAAGGAGGAGTAAACAGACATTTTCCTCGCCGAAATATTCATGTTAATAGTCAACCAAGCCCTATGTAGTAAGTACTCAAAAGGATCATCTCAGTGAGTGATGTTAGGTTTATAGAACATGCATTATCCAGAGCTCTTGTCCATTTCAACAATTTCAAGGTGAATGTCTTATATTTTCCCCGCAATGTCCTCTTTTGTATTAGTCAACCACGCCCTGAGATGAGGGAACTCAAAGAATAGTCTCAGTGAGACGATTCTTTTGAGTACCCGCAACAAAGGGTTAGATTGCCAAATAAGGTGTACAGAGCATGCAAAACGCCCTTTTATCTAAAGGTCTGGTCCATTTCCAAAATGTCAATGTGTATGTCTTATCTTTCCCCGCAATATCTCTTTTTGAGATCAGTCAACCAAGCCCTATGGTGAGCGTAATCAACAGAATCGTCTAAGTGCCCGCAACATATAATAGGGTTTAAGGATCAAAAAATATTTTAAGATCATGCCCAGTCAGTATCTATTGCTCTGGTCTATTTCCAAATTTTAAAGGTATATATCTCATATACCGAAAGACCCATTTTTCCAGAGCGCAGTCTATTCGACGAAATTCCAGCGTTAAGAAAGTCATTAAGTAGAATTAGGAATACATAAAAGGCATTTGCAAAAACAATTTTTTTTCCAAAGAATTTTTCGAGTTAAATCCTTATTTCAGTGTCGCTTCCTCCATTACGTGATATTATACTCTTAGTATTTTCTAAATCGGTTACGTCATTATTAGCTAATTAATTGATTGATTTATTGATTGATTGATTGGAGTTTTACGTCGATATCAACTGTTTGTCAGTGATATCACATAACCACGTATTTCATGGCTTTCTTACAAACAATTTATCTCAGTGAATTTGTTACCTCCCACACATACTAGTTTTAGCCTACTTATTTAATTGAAGACAAACACATTAACGTTTGTCAGTTATCCGCAAAGAATGAATTTGCCGAGCCTGGGTTCGATCTTTTGACCCCTGGATTGAGGGTTCTCACCACTACCTACTGGATTGAGGGTTCTCACCACTACCTACTGGATTGAGGGTTCTCACCATTACCTACTGGGCTATGAATTTTGTTCATGATAAATTTAACAAGTTTTTTTTTGTTTACAGTATAGGTTCAGATAAGCCTGTACAACGTCTCTGTCTTAAAAGAATCTACATAAGTTGACACATTTTTTTGTAATTTATATTTGAGTAAATCTTGTTTAGACTGTGTTGATGAGTCCAGTCCACGTTAGATCAAAGTATAGTCGCGTTGTAGCCACGTTCAGTCACAGTTCCAAACGTAGCTAAACGTGCCGGCCATTCCGTCTTTAACTGGGGAACAATGGTTCAGTACGGAAATAAAAGTTCAACTTAATGGCTACATACATGTATTTGAGAGTCGGCTTGCAAAATATACTTTCAAATATAGAGATAGAACATGACATTATAATTGGCATAAACAATTACAAAAAGTTGTTGGAAAACGATAACTTTTACTCGAGTTTTCTCCGTTTGCCCTCAAAATATGAAATTAGACGAAGGTACATTACTACTTTCCTTATATCACAGCGACCAGTTACATTTTAAAACCGTCATGGCATATTGTATGCGAAATAATGACAGCCAAAATAATTAGAATGTTTTAATGTGTTTTAGCCCTTTTCAACACATTGACATTTTATAATGAGATAGCAACAGACGATATTAAAAACATATTAGCAGATTGCGATATTGTTCATAATGTTCCATACTTCTACTTTCATATCTTGAGAGAGTCTAACTGTTTGCCTAGAATAGGCTAGATGATTTTATTAAATGAGCCGTCCCGCAAGAAAACCAACGCTATGACATCTGAGTAATGTATCGACCAGATCAGCCTGCGCTGCCCGCGCAGACTGATTCGTGCCCGACACATTCCGCCTCAGGGGGATAGAGGTATAAATTAATGATTTCTGAAACAGAAAATCCACAAGAGTCGAAACGTGTCTGTCCGGGTTATCTTGTGCGGCATGCTTATGCTGATCAGAGACCACTGTGTTTGTTTGCTCGCGAGATTGCTCAAAGCATGTGCTGCAGATAGGTTGGAGTGTGAAAGGGTTAATTAATGTCATTGGATCAAAAGGACAGCGTGCTGCGTTATCGAATCGATTGACACGATATCGGCTAGTCAGCAATTCCTATTTTGTCGCAATGACAGTGACTAGAAATACTACATAACTGTTAGATTAAGTCAAGACTGATTTAACTACAGCATGTTTCCATATGATCTAACGTCCATTTTGAATCAATCCTCCCCCACCCTCCACATTTTGTACTATTTTCAGTGTAGACTGCTTTGAATATGTCCTAAGAAAACAATGAAAAAACGATGAGTAATATAATATTATACATAATTAAGAACATTGCGGGAAAAAGAGAAATGGATTGTATTGAGCAATTTTCATTTTGCAACATTGTTTCAAAAGGTCGTCTGCTGAATATGTCGCAAGTAGTCGTCTTTATTAGAGAAAGGTTGTAATGCAATACCAGATAAAGCACAAAACACATTGCCTCCCAACGAGTGTTGTAAACATAAAAGGCATGACATGTCTATAGGTATACTAAGTAAGATTTGTGAAGCGTTATACATTCGTCTTATATAAAGTACTGTGTTCTATGTTTGAGCAATCGGCCAGTTTAATCCTCATCCTGCTATGCGTGACTTTTAAAAACAATTGTACCAAAGGTTACGGGTTTGAGTCCCGTGATGAGCGGGTTCTGACTTTGGGTTTATTCCACACACACAGCGCGAGTACTGGTTAATTATCCGGGAAGCAGACATCGAGCGTGATTAATGTACGCTGAAAGCTTGTTTTACAATCGATGTAAAATAAATAAGCTTAAACTAAAAATAATGGTTAAGCATGCTTTACACGACTTTACACTTTCCCTCGTTATAACAAACGGAGATATTCCTCCATATATATTGTTGGTTTTTTTCCACACTGTTTTCATATGTTGTCTGTATCCGTTAAAGTGCGCCTGCAATTGGGAATGACTAAAAGGAGCAATTGTGAACAAGTTAGACAAGATTAGCATACACATGTGTGCAGTCAAATCTTGTAATCGCTTACATATAGGTTAATTCTCAGCTTAAGCATACTTAATAACATGGACATGAAATAACTTGTCAACTATTGAGAACGCTTAAACCAGTTTAGGAGATCAACAGTTAGTGCTACGTCGTATATAGAATTGTATTTCAAAATAACATACTGTTTAATGTCGTATTCAACAATAGCCATGTCCAAATTATGGCGTTGCATAGACATTGCCAGTGTAAATATAAGACAACTCAATTGATAGAACAATTAACATGTTTACTCCATACCAATAGCTACGCCCGATTGAATGAACACGAATTCTTAACTTTGCAATAAAACAACGTCAAACAGATACGAGATCAATTTTACGCGTACCAAAAAGCACATTACTTTTTCTGTGAAGTATAGGTAAAAGTGTTTGTGATTGCATGTTTCCAGTTGTCACAGAATTCTATATTGCATCGTTCTGGCGCTAATGTATCATTCACGTATGAGCCGTCCCGCGAGAAAACCAACATAATGGCCCCTGCGTATAAATCGACCAAGATCAGCCTGCGCAGTCCGCGCAGAGTTATCAGGCCGACAAATTCCGTTCAATGGTTATAGAGGTAAAGAGTAATGATTGCTGAAACAGAAAACCCACAGAAGGCGAAACGTGTTTATCCGGGTATGCCTGCGCGGCATGTTTAGGCTGATACGGGTCGATACTTTACGCAGAGGCCATACTGTTTGTTGTCTCGCAGGACGGCTCATATTTCAAGTTCGTATATAGATGGCATGTTGCGCCGTATTTGTAAACATAAACAAGTAGTGAAAGATTTAGAGAATAGTAAATAATACTGCAGGATTGCAGAATAAATCCTCAGTAACCTGTACACAGAAGGCTGTGCCAACTTGCTGGTAATTTACTAATCCTTTCCTACGTAAGGCAAATATGCACCGCACCATATGACTTAGAAAACATCTAGGCGAAAAGACGGAAAATCACCAAAATAACGTTATAAACTTGATAAAGGTGAAAACATTGTGGCTAAAGGAGAAATTGCTCGTTCTGAAAAAACACATTTTATTGGTATCGGTGCAAGACCTTCGTGTCCCTTTTTGCAACATTTTTCCCGACCTGAGATATAAGCTTATTTCATTTCTCAAAGTTTGCTTACTTGAAATACGAGGCATTAAGTCGAATCTGGACTTCGTAAGTATGACAGGAAGAGAGGTCTTGTCCGCCATTATACCTAAACTGCTCAGCGTTTTTCCCCATTCCAAACTAAGCAGCACTATATATATATGAGGAGTTAACGGTACATGAGAGGGTTGTAAAACTGAAGTATGCAATACATAACCTCTTCAATCAAATTGTTAATTATAATTCAATTAAAATAGTTTTAACCTTTTATCGAGGATGAATAACTACTTCATCCGTAGATTCTTTGAAATAGAAAGTATGATACACTTTTTGGGTTTTTAGGATTACCAACGAAATATAAATCGAATCATGGTTTTTTTTTTACAGAAAACAAATAACAAACATTCTTTAAAGCAAAACAAAGTTTCTACTTGATATCGATACAGTTTTGACGTAATTTCAGCATTAGTTTAGCTGATTTCTTCTTATTTTAATTGCGTTTTATATCTATTTCAACATTATTGGAATCATATTGCAGCGGTTCCTTAGTTATTAACCAGCACTACTTGTACGCCTATCTCGACACCCGCCCATCAGTCGTAACGCTACCACCGCAGCCTTATGTACACGGGGGAAAGCCACTACGACTACAGTTGAGTAATCGATGTGATTCTAATGGGGACCGAACTTATTTGCTCTTAG
>JAUELF010253852.1:0-33756 GCA_031471495.1 Clinocardium nuttallii
CACTTGGGGAAACCGGTATTTATTACATGGCAATGATCTACATTTCACTCAATAAACACCTGAGGTCCGAGCCCTTCTGCTCCATCTAAATCTCAAAGAACAAGTTATGCGTAATTAAAAGTAGTAATTCAAAGACGTCCGAGTACTCGGATAGTTTAATAGGATAACCTGAATACATTTCATCTATTGTTCTAACTACTTGTAATACATATTATCTTTGTAAAGTGGTGGGCCAGTTAACATATTCATGCGTGTTCTGGTTTCCCATACCATACTTTCTTAAGCAACTGGGAGAATTTCCACATGGACCTTAAGCCCATGGGCGGAAAACGAATGATGCGATTCGCAGTGACTTTTGTCAAACGTCGGAAAGAATTAAGGATGAGCTTGAGTTCAAACTCGCAACCCCTATATTGCCAGCGTACGTCGCTACCGATTGATCAACCGGGGCTGGACTCCCGTCCAATGATCTACTCACTTAATATCAGTCTTGATAAAGCAAACAATGACTGGAAGTAAATGTAAAGACAGAATTTTGTCTTCCCTGTTAGTCAATGTGATTTTCAATCAAACATTCCAGGAAAGGAACAATGACAGGATACAATAAGTATCTTGAAGTATGCACTTATAACAAGGATGCACGGTTAAATCCAATGATAAATCTCGTTGGTACTAAGTAGGCGTATGGTAGGAAGACTATCCATATACTAGACCGTAATCGTTTCTGATACTGATTTAAGAACATGAATTATTATATTGCTCTGATAGCGGGCAAATGCTTCTAGGTATGCGTTTTGTATTAAAACGACATACTGTCATGTTTCACGTGTAATTTCTTGTATGTTTAATGTTTGTATTGTTGTAACTTGTAACTTGTAACTTGTTTTTTATACAAAACGATGGTTGTGTCGTACCGTACGAGTGAGTGGTATGTAAGTGTATATGTTCCATTCGAAACGACCTTTTACGCGGTGTAGTCAGATCCAACATACGTAAATGATTTTAATGAAAACACCGAAAAGAAAACTTACATTATCATTGAATGTGACGTCTTCTCTTTTTATGAATAAACAACTCATTTCTCTCGCCATAGTGGTCTCTGTAGTATACAGTAACTCACACAGATGTGTAAACAACCGTCTAAAGTTGATGGCTTTACAATGTGGTCTAGCACCACATTCTAACAGACATTTGTCCAAAGAGATTCCCGTCAGTGATCGAAATTTAGAACTTCGTTTTCCACAGCTCGGACCATCTTCAAATTCAAAGGATACTTGTTTGTTTGGAGCGATGGTACACGTAATCCTCACAATACTGAACTAAACACGACACAAATATGTTTCTGCATATCCTTTGATTATTGGTAATTCAGTATTATCTCAAAAGTGAAAGTTGTTGCTTGATACACTGAACTGTGTTTAACTTCTTGTCAAACTATGCCTAAAGAGAGGTTATAATATAACTAATATTATTCCAAGGTTTTGTTTTTTGTATTTGAGTATTTATTCTAAATTGTAATCTCATGAGTCTTATCAACTGTACACTGGTTAGACATTACTGGCTTTTCACAATTTCTTTTTTTTTCTCATAGTGTTTTCAAAACTCGTCTGATAAAATGCATCAATTGCTGTCTATTGGAATTTTGTTAAACTAAGAATTACGTCTGCATGCCGAATAAATCTTATCTAACCACAATGTTCAACAACCAGTCCTGACTTACACAGCCAAATCCAGTTTTATTATGTGCACTACATTGAGTACGCGAGTATTATTGAAACTAATGTTATCACTTAGAAAAGTAAAGCAAACCAATCTTAAATATTGTTGTTTATATTTTCAATCCGTTAAACAGAAACGTTTAAATTGAAATGATATGAAATTTGACGTAAACGAGAGGTATTTATTAAATACTAAGTTTGTCATGGTAACCATGAATATACATCAAATACATTCACTTGAACAGAGTGGTATTGCATTAGGAACATTGTGCTACATTACCATAACTGTTTATATATCACGTGACGTTATTATGTACATATGAATGGGCAGTAACTCATAATGATAAGAAAATGGTCAACTCCGGATGGTCTTGTTGATGTATTGTTTATTGTATTAAAGTTATGTTTAAAAGATTAATTTTAGTTACGTTAGAACGCTTGACTTACCATCGTTACTCTATCGCTGCCAAGGGCAATAAAAGGCTTTTGAAAACAATGTAGATTCAAGCAAGTCAACTCGTAACGAAATCTGCATCGTTGCCACTTAGACATAAATTATACCATCAAATACCCGCAACTGTAAACGTTTATGAAGTGGCTAATAAAGAATTGTAGAGGAGCCATTTCAAAACGCAAAAGGAATTGCTTAACCCTTTAAATTTCCAGCTTCCCATTTGGAAGAGTCCTCAATTACGCTCAGTAATATAAACATAACAGTGTCGAGACTTCATCAAATCCATTCCACAGAAAAAGGATTAATGGAGATATTTAAAAGCATGCGTTCGAGCCGTGACGATCTAAATACAAACCAGAACGCTGATAGGCTAATTCCATGGTCCCTTTGTTCATAATGTTCGTAATGCAGATGTAATGTGAACGGATTTGATAATGATCAGACTGTACGGGTACACAGGCTTATCTGAATATTGACTGTTCCTAAAAGCCAATGTGAACCCTTTCCCATGGAAATAATTTATATTTTCGCGTGGTTTGACGGATTTATCCTTAACCTATTAAGTTCTTGCCATTCGTTTTGATTTGGTTCTTCAATGATACCGTTTACAAAAAGCGATATATATATATCTACCAAGATAACACACTAACGAATACGAGAACTGATCTGTGTCTGAATTGTTTTATAAATGAAGCTTGACATGACATGATACTTAAATATTGTTTACAGTCGCGTAAAGGCTCATACATAATGTATTGATACCTAAGAACATGTATCTTCCCTGACCAAGGCTTCTACGTACATACAGATTTCCATAACAACCACGATATGAAAACTGACTCATCAGTCAGGGCTGTTTTCCCAGCATCGGTCCATGCCCCCACAAGCTCATCTCTCCTATTGCGGTTTGCAATGAATTGTCCGACTAAATGTTTTCATATCAAATATGTATTTTATTTCTTTGCATTGCGCCCTTATAAGCGATGCAGGCGTCAAAAAGACTGAACATTATATATTGGTCGAGGGTCGTTTCCGTAATGAGAGGTTAAGGGATTTTACAATATTAATGACGGTTGCAGACAGACAGATATCCATTCCAGGCTTAACACACACGATTAATAAACGTTGTTGTGTTTTTCGGACTTACTACGTCCCTTAAAACACAGACAAATGCACCGAATCCAATATTTTTAAGCGGACTTATTTTCAAGCCAAACAGATGCAGTGATCAAATCACTGAACGTACTAGTGGGTCAAATCACTGAAGGTATTCGTGAATTAAGGTCAGACAGGTATTGTATTGTTGCATGTGTTGTCAAATATGAATGCCTTCCTTTACCAATACAGTAAGTCACTTAGAAAAAGCAGTTTAATTTCAGCATGCCCATGGGTTCTTCAATTGACTATATCGACAACACTCAGACCATTTTCCATTATAACCACTGCCAAGTTTGCAATGCCCGTGTGAGGGAGGGGGTTGATAATCACACAAGGGAAGAATACTCAACATGGTTTTCCAGATGTAGATTGTATTTCTAAGTGTGTAAACCTGCAAGATGTAACATAATTGGTGTTCATTAAAGGTAGAAACAGACAATATACGTAGTTCTCTTTGAATTAACACGAGGACCTTTATGGTCCTATTTCGCTCACCTTTGTAACAGAACTTAGATATATGTCCATATATCTGTCCGGGTGAGCTTGCGCGGCATGATTATGCTGATCCGGGTCGGTACTTTACACAGAGTCCACAATGTTGGTTTTCACGTGGCTCATATGACATTTATTTATCGTTCAGCATTATGCTCACCCTTTTAGCCCATGGCTTTGTAAATGACATTTAGCTGAGAAGTGTATGACTATTGTAGTCATTAAGTACTTTGCAGTGTAGTTTATTGTAATGCTTTTGATCAAGAACATAGGAGACCCGTAGATATATCCTGACAATATTGAAACCATTGGTTCATATAAAATACATTGTACTTAATGGAGAATCCAGATCAACAATGTGAGTCAGTAGCTTTACGTGGTTGTACACAGAATGTTTGGTTGGTATTGCTCAACAACTCTAACCTGGTCTTAAAGGTCATGTACTCCAGAGTATATATTATAGTAGAGTCAAACATAAGGCACATAAATGCATATCCCTCTCCTTATGACGATTAATTATGTGGGTTTCCTTCGTTAGTTATCAGTATTCGTGGTCCATTTACCCTGACACACGTCAGTTAGTTAAAATGCCAGGGAGGGTAACTATTACTACGATGTTTAAAATATTTGGTAAGGTTCGGCTTGGGATCGAGCCCGATACTTCCCGCACCCGAAATGTACGCTCTAACGCCTCTTATGACGAGCCACAGCGTCTTTACATATAGTCACGTGATGTAATGTTTATTCTGTTGACAACTGTTTATTAAGCTCTAACCTTAATCAATCCCAGCTTCTGTCGTACGAGCTTAAAAACCGATGCCTTTGAGATATATATATTTAATTTAATAGCAACTTCTTGTAAAGTGGCTCTCATGTCTTTCATAATTCGGGATTCAATATTGGGCATTAAGATACTTACTATAGAAGAAGGATGCCCAAAGGCTTGTCTATTACTGATGTCGTTTCTACCATAACGACTACGAGCTACATGACTTGCATGAACCATTGAATTTATTTTGAAGTGCACTCAAAATAAAAACAGACGTTTACCTTTTTTCCTAAAAGGAATTTCATTACGACCGCTATACATTATATCTTAAATCCATTTAACAATGCAAACATACTAAATGTAAGAAACCAATATTTATATATCGCAACTCATCTACCAATTTTTAAAAGAATATTGATGCACGAAGCATGCAACAGTGTAATCTACCCGTACAAACAACTCTGGTTTCTGACTCAATTTTGCAATATTAATACACATTTCTACCTAAAAGATGACCACTCCTCCTATTTTAAATTGTGTAATATGAATAAAAAATTACATTAAACGAGCCGATCCGCGAGAAAACTAACACTGTAGACTCTACGTAGTATATCAACCCCTATCAGCCGAAGCATGCCGCGCTGGCTAATCCGGACAGACATCGTTTGCCTCCTGGGGATTTTCTGTTTCAGAAATCATTACCTTATACCTCTATACCCCTAGGACGGACTGTGTCGGCGCAGATAAGCATGCGCTGAGAGTGCAGGCTGATATGAGTCGATACATTACGTAATTTTGGTTTGCTCGTGGAACGGCTCATTAATGGTGTGCAAGCAATAACTAGAATTGTTGATTACTAATCGGCAATTTATTTTTGTGAAAAGAAATAATAACCCTCGTATTAATGACTTTTAACACCTCATGCAGATGGCACTATTTGATAATATTATGCAAAGTGGAGCTAATTAGTATCTCAATTCCCCACAATAATTTCAAAACTTTATCAAAAGTTAATTAAGAATTGTCCATACAGCATACTTTCTTGTTCACAAAAAGGTTTGGTTTTAGCAGATGATTATAGTACTAGTCTATGATATATTTACAGAACGTGAGTAGATATGTTGTAACACTGTTACAAAACACTTTTTCGAATGTGTTAACAATGATACAAAGATAACTTGTTAATGTATCTTTGAAAACTGTGATACGAAGTGAACCTGTTAATTTATCCTTGTTAAAAGAGATACGAAGTGAACCTGTTAATTTATCCTTTTTAAAAGTGATACGAAGTGAACCTGTTAATGTATCCTTGTTAAAAGTGATACGAAGTGAACCTGTTAATTTATCCTTGTTAAAAGAGATACGAAGTGAACCTGTTAATTTATCCTTTGTAAAAGTGATACGAATTGAACCTGTTAATGTATCCTTGTTAAAAGTGATACGATGTGAACCTGTTAATTTCTATTTGTTGACAGTGATACATAGTGAACCTATTAATGTATCTTTGATTACAGTGATAGCAGTGAACCTGTACATGTATCTTTGATAACTAAACTCAACTCAACTGTATTAGCAATCGGCAAAAATCATGCCTTTTGGCCATTTACAAAAAAAAGAAAGAAAAGGAAATAGAACTAAGACATACAGCAACATACATACAATCTAAAATAGTAATCAAGTACATATCAATATACATCTTATAACAAGCAAACTATCACTAATTGCTAAACTTCTGTAGTTATTTAAACATAAACAGACTGTTAGTAATCGTCACTAATTGTTAAACTTCTGTAGTAATTTAAAGATGAACAGATTGTTAGTAATCGTCACTAATTACTAAACCTATGTAATTATTTAAACTCGAATAGGCTGTTAGTAATCGTCAATTACTACTTAACTTTTGTAGTAATTTAAAAATGTACATACTCTTAGTAATCGTCACTAATTGCTAAACCTCTGTAGTAATCTAAAAAATGAACATACTGCTAGTAATCGTCACTAATTGTTAAACTTCTGTAGTGATTTAAAAATGAAAAGTCTGTTAGTAATCGTCATCTATTGCTAAACCTCTGTAATTATCTCTCTCTCCCTCTCTCTCTCTCTCTCTCTCTCTCCCCCCCTCTCTCTCTCTATCTCTCTCTCTATCTTCCTCTCTCTCTCTATTTCTCTGTCGTTCTCTCTATCTCTGCCGCTGTCTGTATGTCTCTCACGCTCGCTCTGTCTGTCTGCGTGTGTGTGTGTGTGTGTGTGTCTCTCTCTCTCTGACCCCCTTTCTCTCTTTCTCTCTCTATTTCTCTATTTCTCTCTCTATTTCTCCCTCTTTCTCTCGTTCTATCTCTGTATGTGGGTACGTCTCTATGTCTGTATGTATGTATGTATGTCTGTCTGCCCGTCTGTCTATCTGTCTATCTGTCTCTGTCTCTATGTCTGTTTGTCTCTTTCTCTATATATATCTCTCTTCTCTCTCGCTGTCGCTCTGTCTCTCTGTCGCGCGCGCTCCCTCTTTATATATATATCTCTCTCTCTCTTTATTTCTCCTCTCTCTCTTTCTCCTCTCTCTCACCTCCCTTTCTCCCCTCTCTCTCTTTAAGTTTCTCTCTGTCTCTGTCTCTCTATATTGCCGAGCCGAGTTCAGGTAGCTCAGTTGGTAGCGACGGGGACTGTCATTCTCGCGGTTGTGAGTTAGAATCCCGGTTCGGCAAACTTTATTTTCGACGTTTGACGTCTGCCAACAATGGGAAAAGTCTATGTGGAAAAGCAGCCAGTTGCTTAGGAAGATTGTTGTTGTGTACTGGTGTGATAAATACATGAGTAGGTGAACTGTCCGCCGTGATATGCCTGAGAAATTGTTAAAAACGGCGTTAAACCCCAATCCATCAATCAACTCTCTCTCGCTCTATATCTCTCTATGTGTGTGTGTTTCATTCTCTTTCTCTCTCTCTATATATACATATATATATTTTGCATGTATGTGTGTGCGTGCGTGAGTGTGTGTGTGTCTCTCTCACTCTCACTCTGTCTCTCTCTCTCTGTATTTATGTACGTATGTCTGTCTGTGAATCTGGCTCTCTCTCTGTCTCTCTGTCTTTCTGTATGCCTGTCTATTGATGTTTATCTCTCTCTCTCCTCTCTCTCTCTATCTATATCTCGACTATCTCTGTCTCTCTGTATCTCTCTGTCTCTCTGTATATATCTCTCTTTTTCTCTCTCTCTCCCTCTCTCTCTCTCTCTCTCTCTCTCTCTCTGTTTATCTCTCTCCCTCTCTCCCTCTCTCTCTCTTTTTCTCTCTCTCATTAGGATTTAGACAAGCTGTAAGAAGGGGATTATGAGCGAAAACAAACCAACCATACTTTCTTTTAACTAAAATAGTTTTGTCAAAGAAACAGGAAGTGTTTGTGTCAAAATGTAAATTTTGTTTTGAAGTAGATGTTTAACGTTTTACATTTCTATTCATAGATTAAAAGGTTTTCGTCTGCTGAATAGGTTTTATGAACACGGGTTATACTTTTCTATTAAACTTTTAACTTTACACACGAATATTGTAAACTATATAAATATATATGTGTGTGTTAAATAAGTTCGTGCACCAATATAAACAATATAATTATTGACTACATAGACTAACACATTGATATTTATATTAAACGGGAATTATTGAACGAACCTACATTGATTGACACGTAAGTGATTGATATTTTGTTTTTGCATCGTTTTTTGTCTATAGAAAGGAAGTGTATAATAGTTTTTAGTAAAGTTTTAAGTAATACAATTTAAAGAATTCGCATTCTCTGTCGTGCTCCCTTGTTTATCATAAGACATGATTATGTGTCCCTATTTAGGCATATTATAACGTTTCAGTAGCGTTCAATATAGTGTAACAGTAAAAAGGCAAGGGCGTTTTAGGCAAGCGCGTGAGTATCGTGATTTTAAGTAATTTCTAATGAGATCGTCGGATTCCCTACGAAGGTGGTAAGTATTTACAATATGAAGGCTCGGCGATTTCCTTCCGAAGTCGTGAGAGCTCGTTATTGTTCGTAGACGGATCGGTTATTTCTGGTAGATAGGACATGTTTAAATGTGAATTATTAACTTATTAAAAAATCATTATCATAGCTATACAAGTCCAAACGTTGGTTTAGAATGTAGAAAGAAAATTAACTAAATTCCCTGGTTCCAAATTATTCCGAATCAGAAAGGAATGTACTGTTTATTGTCATGTTTTGATAATGCAAGTGTATTTCGACTTTACAGTTATTGTTTAAATATTTGACCTTTGATATTCATGAAACCAGCTTAAACAAATCAACCTAAATATGTTGTCTTGTACAGGTAAGTTTTTAATAATTATTTTGTGTTATACGAAAAACTACAGTTTAAAATCAACAAATACAAACAACAACATTTGGGATAATAAATGGTATGTTTCACAAATAGAGGCCAAACATAGGCAAGTTAACCCTTTTTGTTAAAAGTTTGTTAAATATCTCGCCAGGTCATAAACCCATTTGACAAGTTTGAATCGAGACAATAGAGAAACACATACACAAATAAAACACCGCAATATTTCACATATATGTCTACAGCTGCTCATAATATCTATATTTCATTTTCAGTTCATATAAGAAGATTTCACACACTGCTTTTTATAAATGATATGCAATCTCTTAAGCCTGTGGATATACTAATAGAAGTGCATCACAATCTATGCCAAAAGCTCTACACTGAAGACATCTTGAACTAAAATACCCATTCGATTACCTTGTAATTGAATGTTGTAATTTTAGCCGGAGACTCTATATTCATTTAACCACTGGTTACAACTTATAATGGTGAGCTAATAAGAGTCTACACAACCTACCAGGGGATGTCCACATCTTTAATGGTAGTTTTGTCGTCAGACATTAATAACTTCCTGATTTACAACGTAACATGTTTACATAGGATTTACAAGTATTATCCATTTAAAATTAAAATCGTTTTCAATAGGACTTCATTCAAAAGAGTCGTAACTAGATAGTTTAGACAGGTAAACATACCACTATTCTGAAAGACATACACACGCATTGAAACCGTGTCAAACCACGCGAGACCATCATTCGGATGTTTTTATTTGAATACGATAACTACTTCAATAGTACGTAAGCCGTTCCACCAAAAAAGACATCCGTAGTGTGTAAACCCTTTCCCATATGCAGTCGCTATCTGATGCATGTGCAGCAAACGACTATAGATCTATAACATAGTGCCGAACAAAGAAATAGCTCTAAGTTGCCAGTATGTGTTCAACATTCGTCAGTTATGACACTTTCATGTATGTTATAGATAGTCGTTTGCTGAAAATTGTCGCAACTGCCCTTGGTTGATCTTTATTGACAGTGGTCTCACATATCCTGGTAGATCTTAATTTACAGCGTTCGCAATAAACCGTGGTTGTTCTTGATATACATTGGTTTCAAAAACATATGGATGGTCTTGATTAACCGTTGTCGCAAAACTCGTGGTTGGTCTTAATTAACAGTGGTCGCAAATACCAGTGGTTTATATTGATTTACAGTTGTAAAATTATAATCAACTATCTTTCTGTATGATGTGGTTACTACACTGTATATGGTGACATTCGTAGAATCAACAAGGTTTCTCTGTGACATGGTAAACTGCACTGTAAATTTTGACAGTCGTAGTTTACCTGTTCATAGTTTCGTATTACATTTTACAAATATTACCCCGGGGAAGCTTTTGCACTTTTTGTAAAATTCAAGGACATAATAAATTATGAATGTAGAAAGAGACAAGGACAGATGAATTCAGTTAAGTTCCAATTTGATAGGCAATTTGGTAATTTGAACTATAGTAGACATAACACAACGATTCAATGATGGTTTTGTGGGTGCATAGGTCATATACGTGCAAGATGTGTCGAATATTTACAGTTAAACCCTGTACAACCTTTTGTTCCAAAAAACGTAAACCTCGTGTTTGTGTCGGAGCTTTAGACACATGAACAATAGGAAAGAATGCATTGAATTCTCATTTAGATAACAAAGAAATACCAAATTCGTGTGTTTTCAAGAAAGGTAATATCCCTCTGAGATTTCTAATAGACACTGAAGCATCCTTCTCTCCAATTCATAAATGCATTTTTAAATCTATAAAACATAGAAAATTCTTAAATTTCATTACAATCTGATTCCGGCGATGCAATCAAGTGATTAGGCAAAAACCTTATCGTATACCATTCAGTGGAAGGGGAAATATTAAACAAAAGATTGATAATATGTTAAAAGCAAATATCATACGTCATTCACAGTCATAATTCAATAATCCGTGTATTTTGGTGAACACAAAATAAAGTACCAAGCGTTTAGTGATCGATTTCAGAAATTAAGACTACAGCCTACCCAATCTCTCATATCGAAGACATTTTAGCCTCCTTAAATGGAGCAAAAAAATATCACTTGTTTTATATATTAAATTCAAATTCATACCACCAAACACCAATCAGAGAAGAAGATCAGGAAAAACTTCATTTTCCACTCCATTTGGATATTTTGAGTGGACAGTTTTACTACAAAGTTTAAACACTTCGGCTGGAAAGTTCCAATCAGTAATGTCCTCTGTTATTGAAGGATGTGATGAATTTAGTATGGTGTATTTGGATGATTTCCTTATTTACTCTAAGACCCTTAAAAGCACATATTGGTCATATAGAAGAAATAATTAGGAGACTGAGAGCTAATTGTCTTTAGTTAAAACTAAAAAAGTGTAAATTCATTTAAGATAAAACCAATTACCTTGGACATGAAATATCAGCAGAAGGTATTTGTCCTAAGGCCGATGAAATTAAAGTTTTTAGACAAATCAAAACTCCACAGAATATAAAGAATGTAAGATCATTCATAGGTTTTGTCGGATGTTATAGGACATTCATTCAAAATGGTCCTAAAATTAGCCTACCATTAGTACGATTAACTAGACGTTTGTTAAATTCGATTGGTCATGTCAAAACAGTTTCGAGTAATTGATCACTCAATTAAAAAAGGCACCACTGTTACGTCACCCAGACATAAAAACCCTTATGTTGTATATGCGAGTGATAATTACATAGGCAACGCGAAGTTAAAATTCAATGTTTAACAGGCGATCTATCAATATCCTTTTTTAGTCATGTCCTTCTTGAACTCAAAAGAAATATTCCACAATTCTGAAAGAAACGCTAGCAATTACCTTTAGCCTCAAAAGACTTTGTTGTTATCTGCAGGGATCAAAATTCGGAGATAGAACAGATTATGAACAACTGACATTTTTTATATCTTCAAATTTTGATAATAAACTTTCGATTCAGAAATTGATATATTTCCGAAAAACCCAAAGAACCTACAATTAATGTTATCAATAGTCAAGCAATTAATCATGATGAATTAACAAAATCAAATGAAGCACCCCAATATATACCAGTAACTACTCCTGAAGTTTTAGACTCCATATATATGAAACATGAACAGGAATTAGATTTAGATCTTAAGAAATTAATTAACAAACTCTTAAACTAGATCTGTAAATAGAAGATTTGTTATGAATTAGACATTTTACATTACTTGTCAGATAAGGAAGTTTACCCGTCCCCAAGAATATATGTGACACCCTGGTGTGTATAGGATGTTTAATGTTTAATGTCGTGCGAAAAACATATTACGTGTCCAATCTCTACAAGAATATTTACATATTTGTAAAGTCTGTAAAACTGTCAATCTTACAACCATAAAATCCCCTTTACAATATCAGATTATACCAAGCTATCCCTTTTCTGACATGTCATGTACTATCGTCGGACCTATTGCTCCAACTGTTTCGAAGGCAAAATATATGATAGTATTTTTGGATGAACTTTCTGGTTATTCTGAAATAGTTCCTTCACGAATCGCGTGTTCAGAAACGTTGTTAACGTGTTTATTGAAATAAATATTCTGGAAATACGGTTCTCCTTTATTAATACTGACAAAAGAAAACCGAACGTTGCCATAAAACTTTAAATGCCATTCTATGTAAGCTTACTAGGGATAACCCGATGGATTTCGATATTGTACTAGAACAAGCTCTTCCTGGCATCTGGTTTATTCATCAGGATCGGCTGTACATAACCCATTCTTCATATGATTTTGGTCAAGATCCTGTACTACAACTGTTAGGAAAAGGTTATTATATGTTAGCAACGATTATCATAAAAAAATACTACAAAGAACTCACGAAATTTACTGTGATGTATTGAAGCAAATTACTAAATCAAGAAGAAGGCGTAACATATATGACAATAGGAAAACTCAACAAGTAGAATTTAATGAAGATGACCCTGTTTATTTCAAAATGTTCGAACGTACTTCTAAACCATCTCCTTACTGGATTCCATACTACTGAGTAGTCGAATGTGATGGTTCAAAACAATTAAAACTTAAAAATCAATTAGATAACAAGATAATCAAATGAAATTTAACGCAGTTAAAACTATTTGAGTCGAACAGTGAATTAAATTTATATAACATTTGGGACGCCCCTTCTTGTATGGAACGAATCAATCAGTTTGAGATTACCCCTTTATTAATTAATAGGTTTGAGATAACCCTTATCCCTTGAATTAGTAAAAAGGTTTGAGACAGACCCTTCTAGGAATTCGGGCGCGTCATCACTCGTTGTTTTATTGAAACTAGATCAACACGGGTTTTTACGCTGGGACAAGTTTCTTTTATTGACGGTGTTTATACCCGAAGATTGTGAAAGATAAGTACACTTTTAACTGTAATCACAATTGTTACTTATTTTGTCAGATGAATAACCTCCTTTAGTGGGGTGTGATCGCGATTTAGACGTATGTGCGGAGTTTGTGTGTACACACATTCCGCTCCAGAGTTGACCTCCTTTGTGTTTATACACAATGCATTTACACATTGTTGTGCTGTGTCATAGTTTTGTTTTGCGTTTTCAACGTTTTTGTGACGAACGGAGTATTTACCATCTTGGCTTAGACACGTCTTGTTTTAGTGTAAAATAGATGACAGTGGTTTGTCATTGATGCAGAGACGCCGTCTTCATGCACGGATGCAAGGTTAACTGGTGCAGATCTCGTTGTACTGGATATAGGTTCCAATGACTTGTCGAGAGCATCCAACTTGCCAGAACAGTTTGCTCTTGATTTGATGAGATATGCTTCATTCTTAGTAATAGGGATCGGGTTATCCAATGTTGCAATTCTCCAGCAGATATGTCGTGAACGACTCCCTTTTCTATAATCACCACATCGTTCGATAATGCTGTACATGCTCTAATTCAAACAACACACTTGACGGTTGTGTTTTGAAAGCATCGTGGAATGTGGAATTGTCAACAGGCAGCCTTGGGGCCCGATGGGGTACATTTGTCAAATGACATTGGTACCCCCAAGTATTTACGGAGTTTGAGAGATTGTTTAATAAGTGTGTCATGCTGGAATCATATTTAACTTTAATATAAAATAACATTTCCTTCTTGCAACAGCAAACTGCAGGAAGATGTTTGATTTTAAGAATTTACCTTCACTTTATAATGATGTTTACTAGTTGCACAATGAATTTATTTGCAAATGTGTCAAGGCGTGTAAGGTATGGTTTAAATATAATGATGCAAGTACATGTGCATTTGCATTTACTTGGGATTTACCGCATGTATTTGCGACATCTGCAAGACCTAGGTGTATTGTTATAATGTTATAATGGTGCATGTACTTGCTTTTAAATCTGAATTTGTTGCATGTATCTGCAATTAGTTCAATAGAATAAATATGTTACTGATATATTAATGCATGTATTTGCATTAAAGTCAGGTTTGGCGCATGTATTTGCGACGTATGTATATTGGCAAAGTTTATAATGATGCATGTATTTGCATTTAAATCAGAAGTTGTGCATGTAGTTGCATTTGTTCAGTTAAACTTTATGTTACTTATATAATATTGCATGTAGTTGTATTTAACTTTTTAAAGTCAAATTTTGCGCATGTATTTGAGACAAGTTGATAAACCAATCTTTACTGATGCAATAATGCATGGATTTGTAGTTAAGTCAGAATGGTGCGCTTGTATTCAATGCAACAGGGGTGGGCTGATGTAAGCCTGCAGGTTAGTTTACGTTAAGTCAGTATTGCCTATATTGTGAATATAATATTGATGCAGGTATTTGCATCGGAATCATTCAATGCATGTATTTGCATCAGTTATTTGTTGTATGCATTTATCACGGTTATTGTGTTATGCAACATGCAAACAATTGAGGAAATTTCATTTTCCTTGTCAGGCGTTATTATTATTACCATTTACATGTCTGATTGAGCAACATGCCATCCAAATCTAAAAAAAAGGAAACGGGGCAAGATGGTATGTCTTTGGGAGCCTGTAAGAAACCATGTGCAAATCCTGAACCCCACACAACTGCTGAAGCCAACACCGCCATTGATAAATCGAATGAAAACTCCATTGATTATGCTGCTATTGTGATTTCTGTAATAGCTGCCCTGGAACAGCGTGGTGTTATACCTAACTTATCAAAGGAAACACCTCCTGTGCTACCTTCAACAGACTTTAATACCGGTACTTCCGGTTCCGGCTCTGAGGTGGTTCCAGATATAACGGAGACGGTGCACCAAGCTCCTCTCAATCCTACGGAACCTCCTAAAGGTATTGATATTGATTGCCATTTACATTCAAACGCACTCCCTCTTGGCGCTTTCGTTCCTGAAAAGGTGAAATTAGCCATTTGGAACTGTGAATTCGTCGACAAAACTTTGAACAGGATGAGGTCACTTTGGAATTCAATTCAATCGGATCCAATATTGCATTGGCCTCGAAGGAATCAAACAAGAACATGAACTTAGTAAATGGAATTCGGCGTTCACCATTTATATGGACATATTCATACAAAGATTTCCACATGAAGCTTCAAACTTGTTGTGCTATATTAATTTGATTAGGGATCTGGAGAGAGTGCATGGGGTTGTAGCCTTTAACTACTATGACCGCAATGTATAAACAATGTCAGCCTCTGCCATGGGGTGCCTTACACCATGAACTTTGGATTAAGGCAACAACAATGACAATGGCTGGCATTCAAACAAAGACTGTCAATCCTGTCAAAACACATTGCTTCAAATACAACAAGATCCAGGGTTGTAATGTGCGCAATTGCCAATATGAGCATATCTGCAGCCACTGTCGAAAACGACATCCCGAGTTTAAATGTTTTTCCCATCAAAAGAACACTAATTCCATGACTTCTACCTCAGGCTCTCTTTCCAGTCCCAAATCAAATTTTGGGAAATCTGTTCAAAACCATTCCTTTCGGATCGGCGGTGACTACCCCAGTAAGAAGTGAGGTTCTTTCACAGTATCTGACTGGTTATAATCCAGTAGAAAAGTATTTTCTAGTTATAGCTGGTTTTTCAGAAGGGTTTCGTGTCCCATTCAAAGGTGATTTGCCTACAAAGGCTGGGATACGTAACCATCCTTCAGCATTGAAGAACGCAGAAAAGGTCACTGAGAACATATTGGGGGAGTTATCCGCTGGACGAATTGAGGGTCCGTTTAAAAATAAACCTGCCAATTTGATTTGTTCCCCTCTTGCGTTGGTGCCTAAGAAAGAACCTGGAATATTCCGTCTCATTCAAGATTTATCTTTTCCAAAGAGTGGTTATATCAATGATGGTATATCCTCGGAATTCACTGAAGTTCAATATGATTCCATCGATGTTGTGGTGGAAAAGGTAAAACAATGTGGTAGGGGATGTTTAATGGCAAAAACTGATATAGAGAATGCTTTTCGCATTAAAACCTATATATCCAGCTGACAGGCATTTTCTCGGTTTTTCTTGGGCACTCAATGACACACCTGAATATTTTATGGATGCATGCCTTGTTATGGATTTAAGTATTTCATGCCAGTTATTTAGCCGATTTAGTGCTGCTTTGCAATGGATCATGGAAACTCGTCAAAAAGCCATCATGAGTCATATTTTGGATGATTTCTTTTTTGTTGGCCCATCACATAATAGTCTGTGTGCACAAACACTAAACTCTTTTTTGGCATTGTGCAAAGATATAACTATTCCCCTAAAAGCTGAGAAAACAGTCATGCCGACCAATGTCATTACAATTTATGGGATTGAAGTTGATTCAATTTCTATGGTTACACGATTGCCCACAGACAAGATCCCAAAAAATCGATCTCAATTACAATATTTCAAATGTCGAAAGAAAGTACAACTCAAAGAACTACAATCTTTATTAGGGCTTTTGAATTTCGCTACTCTATGTGTTGTTCCGGGCCGCACATCTTTACGTCGTTTATATGATTTAATCACTACTGGTTACAAGAATTTCTACAACATTCGGCTAAATGCTGCTGCCAGAGCAGATCTAGCTATGTGACATGCCTTTATGCAACATTTCAATGGTCGATGTATGTTTCTGAATGATGAGTGGTTGTCCGCCGATACTCTAAATCTGCACACGGATGCAGCTTCAAGTCAGGGATTTGTAGCTGTTTATGTGTGTGAATGGGTTGCAAAAAAATGGCCACAGCCCTTCCAGTCTTATCATATTAACATTTTGGAAATGTTTCCAATTGTGCTTGCAGTAGAACTGTGGGTGGCAAAAATGACAAATCACAAAATAACATTCTTTTCTGACAACCAAACAACTGTTTGTGTGCTTAACAAACTTACTTCTAAGGACCCACTAATGATAAGGCTGTTCAGACGAATCATTTTATAATCTATGCGTTTCAATATCTTATTTCGAGCTAGGCATATCCCAGGAATTAACAATACGGTGGCGGATCATTTGTCTCGTTTTCAATTTCAGAAGGCGTTTTCAGATGCGCCATTCCTCAGTCAAACTTCACTTGAAATTCCGGAACAGTTAATGGTGATTGGGGCCTCGATGCACAACATATCATTTCAAAGGCACTTTCTGATAGAACAAAAACTATTTACTTTCATTATTGGAAGAATTATGTTAACGTCTGTAGTAAAAGCAACAGCAGGCTTTCGTTACCGGTAACGCAAATAATTTTAGTTAATTTCCTTGCTTCATTAATCACTGACCAACACTATCGTGTTAATACGGTAGCATCCCATGTTTCGGCATTGTCGTATATTAACAAGCTTTTTGGTTTTCAGGACTTCAATCAATCCTTTTTTGGTAAAGCAATTCTTAAAGGGAGCTAGCAATATTTCCTCGAAAGAAATGAATCCAGACACAAGGTTACCCATTACAATTTGGTTTGTGCGAAAAATTGTTCAATCTGTACAACTTACTATCAATAATTATCACCATAGGACTATTTTCTCTACTATGTCTATTATTGCTGTTTATACTTTCTTACGTATTGGTGAAATATGTTCAAAATCTAGTGATCAGGCCAACATTATACAATATGAGGATGTCCAGTTACTGCAACAATGCAATGGGCCTAAAGGGGTAGAACTCAAACTTAAGCATTATAAACATAGTAAACAGCTAGTTACACTGTTTCTCCAATATAATTTGGCAGACCCTGTGATATGCCCAGCGAATGCTATTCGCACATACTTGAATGTTTCATCACATTCAACCGGGCCATTTTTTCAATTTCAAAATGGTCAGGTTGTATCATATTCATTCTTTACTTCTCACCTCAATAATGCCATTGCATTCCTAGCTTTCGTTGTTGCAAGTCGTTACAAGTCGCATTATTTTCGCATAGGAGCAGCAACCTATGCCGTAATGCTAGGTTTTTCGGAAGAAACAATAACAAAAATGGCAGGTGGCAGTCCAATGCTTTAAAACATTAAATTGTATATAATTGTGTTATTCCTCCATAGATGTTATCCAATGTTTGTTGTTTTTGCTATAAGATTGAAGAGTTGTTATGCTATTATAGACAATATAGAATGCAAACGGCTGAACTTAGTGTTTGAAAGATCAGACATAACAAAGTACAATGATATGTTGCAACGTTTTTGTTATTGTTTTGAATAACTGTTATCAATTGGGCGGATCAACATGATGCTGCTCCCAGTATTCCACAAATGTTGTATCAATGTACTTATATATAATATTGGGTATAACTTCGAAAGGTCAGCATAAGGCTGCTTCCGTTGTTACACACAATTTAAGATTATTTCATGTTAGATGTTGCAAATCTCAAATTAATAACTGTTATTAAGGGCAGTATCACACTGTTACATGCACGGTCTCTCTATAGTATGCTGGGAATAACTTGTATTAAGGGATGTATCCCATTGTTACAAGGTCTTCCTATAGTATGCGGGTTTACATGCACAATGGGTATAATTGTGTTAGGTCAACATAAGGCTGCTTTCGCTGTTATCCACATCCAATTCTCATTTATTGTATTGCTTTCCTATACATAGTCGTTTTCCTTCTGCAGCAAATTTTGTGAAGGTTCAGCAAAAAGGCTGCTTTCTTATTTTATCTTGATATCTTTTTTTTTATAAACTTTTTTGTCATCATTCATTCCCATCATTGTTTATTCATATGTGACTATACATTTCTGGTTCTCGGGTGAGTACGCAATGTCAGTGCTTGTGGCAGATTATGTAACCCACCTATGTGTTTTGACAACTTTTGACATGGGTTTATTATGAAACTCTTGATTCCTATTCCTAGTCAATATTTTGGTATTTTTTTTAATTGCTTACGTCATTTATTATTATTCCTAGTCACTATTTTGGTAATTTTCAAATTGCGTGTGTACGCAATTAATAATAAATGACATTTTCAACACAACAAAGTGTATTTATTCTTCGCCCTAGAGTTGCAACAAAAATAAACTCAACCAGATATGTAGACCCGCAGTATAAGTTAACGATTGTAGGTTGAACGGAGGGTTTCAGATGAACGGGGAGATTAAAATGTATTTATCAAATTTAGGTCACGTGATTTACATCAGAGTTAATGATACTAAAGCCTGCCAAGGGAATGTTTATCTTTTCACACATATAACAACTAAAATATTTAAATACTGTGAAAAAAGGGCGATTTCTCATTACGAGCAATTTCACTTTATTAAAAGTGTTGCCATCGGTCGTCTGATGTAGGTTTGTCGAAATACGTCTCCAAATTGGAAAATGTAAATATTGAATGGTTTAAAAATGTGTAAATAAGGAATTGTCTTTTATGAAATAAGGCAAATAAACGCTTCATTATATTTATTGGTCTTTTTTGGTATATCCAATATGTGTTTAATATGTCATGCACGCTTTCAAACCGGCTGGTTTGTCAGAGAAGACCTCGTAGAGAATTCCGTATAACAACGGGTCTTTTTGATATAGATTAGTTCTTCCCGCATATTCCGACCTGCAAGGCAAATTGTAAATGCCACATCTGAAATAAAAGATAACGCTTTGCCACAAACAATAGAAGACGACGTTGAAACTAACTAGGCAAACAATGTACTATCTCAAAAAAATGAAAGGCAATGTTTATTAACCCTTTCCTACATATAGATGCATTTAAAAGCCTGCAGCAGACATTTCGTCACAATGTTATTCGTCACAACTTTATTCAACACTAATATTATCTCTTCCAGAGATATATCCAAATTTCTTAAACAGTCTTCAATGTCTTCAGCTACATATATGGTGTATGTATGAAAGCGTTTATTTATGAATAAATGTAAAAGAATTTGTGCAAATAAAGAACTTCCTCGATAGCAATTGATGTGATAAAAATATTCTTCATTAAAATTTGTTTTAGAAGATAAGAAAAGAACTGGTAACGTCTGTCTGTAAACTGTCAAATTTAAATTGTTAACATATTGATAACATTGTGGGAAATGGAGATTATATAACTTTACATGATTTATACGTATTGTGAAAGTATCAAATTGTCTACAAATGAGCCGTCCCGCGAGAAACCAACATACTGGCATCTGCGTAATGTATCGACACGATTAATTTGATTTGTCGACACATTCGTTCTCAGGGGGATGGACGTATAGAGAAATGATACATGAAACAGAAAATCCACTGGAGGCGAAACGTGTCTGTCCTGGTTAGTCTGTGCGACATGCTTAGGCGGATCCGGGTCGACACTTTACGCAGATTCTACAATGTTGGTTTTCTCATGACACGGCTCAAATCAAGAACGTGAAGTATTGTCGTATATAGGCAAATGTATTTTAATCTCAAAAGTTGATTACAGCAAATAAGAAATTTGTTTATCAATAAGCGATCACCAACAATAAATAACCCGAGTATGCCTGCGTAATAATATGCGACAAAAAGGAACAGCAAACACAGCTATACGTCTGATAGTAGATCACTGCATCATATCTCCCGACCTTTTGATTGCGTACCACAAATATACACCTCCAGTAACTGAACCTGTCCTGTTTTGCAACATAAGTGTGGTAGATGCACACTGCATTCAATGTAATGAATTATATGAATGCATTTACGTTTTATAAGTACAATTTATCCACAACACAAGGACCATCAGACCCTGGATCGCTCACCTGATAAAGGGTTCAGGTGATTTTAAATGCGTTCCGTTTTAAGCATGGTAATCAGAAATATATAAAGAAGGCTAAACGATAACATATTGATATACATGTACCTATGCCGATTTCTGAAAACGATCACTTAATCAACCTTAACAATAAAATAGAGACACCGATACATTTAAGTACTGACCTATTCATACTGTAACCACCGCTCCCCAAGCTATCATCAGAATGGAAAAACACGGATGCTCCAACAGCGAAATATTCCCCTTCGTTAGACATAGCATAACTGTCAGACCATATATCGTTGTTGTGGGCATTAGCGTACGCTGCAGTGATCTGGAATCATTCACAAGTAGCTGCTACTGAAAACTGACAATATCAATGATAATACTGCATCAGATGTCATATATAATGAGGCGTCCCGCAAGAAAGCCAACATTATGGCATCTGCGTAATGTACCGCGCAGACAGATCCGGGCCGACACAATCTCTCTCAGATGGACAGGGGTATCGAGTAATGATTCCAGAAATAGAAAATCCAAAAGATGCCAAAGGTGTCTATCTGGTTAAGCCTGTGTGACATTCTTATGCAGATTCGGTTTGATAACTTATAATCTAATGTCAAACTAGATGATGGTTCATGTTTACTTACGCAGTGTCCATAATATAATGTCAAACTAGATGATGGTTCATATTTACTCCGGGGACCTCTGAAAAGACCTAACACAGACTTTACAATATGAGCGGTCCCGTACGAAAGCCAATACAATGGCCTCTGCGTAATGTATCGATCCGGCTCAATTATGATCGGTATTGCAATACATTCCAAATCCTCGGTTTTCGTGAAAATGTGTCTTTTTTGTTTGTTTGTATGAATGCCGTTTAATGCCGAATTATATCATTTGCAGTTATACTACTCCGTTTCCAGATCCATTGTATTGACACCAGCAAATCAGTCGTTATGTTAACCCTCAAATTGTGAGCGCGAAGGAGGGAAAACCATTATTACCATTGTAAGGATTGGGTATATGACCTCGTACCACATGCAATACAACCGAGACGTGTTACATGTTACTATTGTCCTCTATGCAGAATCAGTTGTGAGTCCTGCATCTGCACACTCCGATTAGTTAGATATTGACTTGTTACATCATTAATGAATCACTTACCCTTGATTTGATTCCGGAGACAAGGACCTTTCCATGGATACTATGTGTATACTCGTGTACCAGAATATTGGAATGTCCATTGTAACCATCTTGACATAGCAGGTTTTTATCACTGATTGCAGCCCGAGCCCATCCGATACCGGCCAGGGTGTAAATCTGCCGCCCGTCAAATGTGCAAGTGTTTTGGCAGGTACCTGTACATTGATCTAGAATCGAATGAAGGAAAACTGGGCAGTATGCTGTTTTAAATTTACCTATAGGAGTAGAACTTGGTATTAGTTGCGGAACTCCTGCTATTCGATATCAACCCTCGGTATGTAAGAGAAATGGAAACGCGCATCGTCGAAAAGATATTTACCATTTTGGCACAGTACTGACTTATCTTTGATTAGTGCATTGTAAACCTTTAACAAACGGGGAAACCACCAACATTCATTTGTGCACACCTATAAATCGTCTATTTTTTCAAAATGTTAAAAAATATAAAAGATTATATAAAGAAAACAGGATGAACATCACTTTTTTTATGAGCTCAATGATCGATGTCAAGCTGGCTCATAACAATGGTCCAGTCTAGCGGCCGAGGAGAATCGTGTGATTATGACGTTATGACAAGGGAGATAACTATTGAAACGACAGTACTATCCCGCACATCTCTGGTTGCATAAATGTACTGAAACTGCTGTTCTTTTCTAATTGCAAAAAGAATTGGTATCGCTAAAATATCACCTTCTTGCGAATATAAATTCGGCAAATCATTCTCGGGACGAAATATTGCCTAACGGAAACATTCGAAATGTACTGTCCAGCTTTATGTAGATACACGTTAGTTGTTAAAAATAAATTCCCCTAATATCAAATAATAAAACCAATATATGATTAGTTTCCCAATTTCGGCATATTCCAAACCCTTTGTATTCGGTATGTCTCTTAAAATACCACGTGTGAGTTTCGTGATACGCGCTCGTTAAGCCAGTATTGCGAATATTGTAGACTAAGATTAGCCTACACCTGTGTGAGCATCAGCCTTGGTTTTCATTGTTGGCTACCCGCGTAATACAAAATAATGAACCAATTATCGGATACGCATCTTGCCTGTTAGCATGCTAGCATAAACGTGCGTGTTCGATGTCTTTCTTTGGCGTTCATTACATACGCACATGTCTCTCAACCACGTTCACCTGACTACCGTTAAATCATATGAACAAATAAAAGGATACGTTCGTAACATTGGTATGTTGCATATTTGTAATATTCGGGGTATACGGCAAGTGTTTCCGCCTGAACAAACACTCCAATCTTCGTATTATTGGACGCCAGGATAAAGTTGGCATCGGACATGTGCGTGGTCATTTTACTGATAACGATCGCTGCCTTGCAAGAAAAAGATATAATATTAACATTGGTAAATTTGGCAAGAACCAATATTATCCGAACACCAAACTTATCTGTTTACTTGAACTGATATTTTAGAGTTGTTTAGTTGTGTGTAAGCAGTCGTATTAACGTCAACATTTGACACAGCGAGTCGTAACAAGTCGTCTGTAATAGAGAAACGTTTTAATAAACCTATTTAGCTGTATATTCATTTGCACAAGTAACATTATTTATAACCAAAGTGCGGTCTGCTTGATTAGATCTCCTGAGCCGAAGGCTCAAGGTGACCTTTTCTGATCACATTCTGTCCGTCGTCCGTCCGTCGTCCGTCCGTCGTCCGTCGTTAACTTCAAGCTTTAAACATCATCAACTCCTAAATCACAGGACAAATTGCAAGTAAACTTTACACGAATGCTCCTTTGGTGGTCTTCTTTCTGAATTGTTCAAAGATTTAAATTCCATTGAGAACTTTGGTTGCTGCATCAACAATAGGGCAAAACGTCCTAACGTTAAAAATCTCCTCTGAATCGGCTTGTAAGATATTATTTAGTAGAAATGTTCCGTGGGAGACCCTCTACACAAATTGTTCAAGCCATACCGATTGGTTTAAAAACATCTCATTCAGGTTGCATCAGAAAGGGGCAAACTGAAAAGAAATCCATTTTAATGAAAGTGATTTTCTGATTTTAAGAAAATTAGATTAGAATCTTACTTCAGTCAATCTCTACTAAATTGTTTCAAGCCGTATTTATTGGTTATAAAACCATAACAACAATGTGTCATCATAAAGGGCGAAATTGAGCTACAAATGACAACTCCTACCTTTCCACTAGACCAATTTCAACTTAACTCCACACCAATGGTCCTTTGGTGGTCCTTTTTCAAAACTGTTCAAAGATTGATATTATATTGATAACTCTGATTGATGTGGCATCAGAAAGTGGGCAATATTTCTAAACTTTACATATATTCTCCAACGCTTGTCGGATTCCGATTTTATATAGTTGAAATGTTCCTTGGGTGACCCTCTACCGAAGCTGTTCAATTCATACTGATTGGTTAAAAAACATTACAGTCAGGCGGCGTCAGAAAAGGCACACATTTACAAAATGTTCTAATTGCATTTTCACTCAAGTTTTTGTTAGATTTTAAGATACAAATGGCCTATACTGATGATATTTATTATTTTTTAAACAGCTTCCACTTGCAGTTTCATTTGCACTCCTGTTCAACTTTTCCCTGATGTTTGCAGTTAAATATTTATCTGCTAATCTACTTTCATTCAGGTCATCTTGTTTATATTCTAATCATTTTACCAAGAACCTGCCAATATGTGAATAACGGATTAACGCAGGGACAGACATACTGACGAACAGAAGATACAGAACGTGTCCATGTGATTCCCTTCCAAACTGTATTATATTGCCAGTACAGTCAAACGAGTGGTTGCTTAATACAAGTAAAAAAAAACCGATGATTTTGTTTGTGTTAATCTTTAAGTTTTCTGCTTAACAGAGGTGACCGCTAACACAATTTAGACTGTACTTACTAGTTGATGCGCATAATCCGACACTGAAGTGGTGGCATCAATCCGAATACAGTTACTGTACTCCTGGTTATAGATACTCCCGTTGTGGGCCACCCATTTTGTCTTTAGTAATGCTCGCTTGGCTACTGGAACGTGTGTCCAGTTTATTGACCTACATTTAAAATGTTATTTTACTCTCAAACGGTAGTGTTTTGACGCATCTGCGAAAGGCCACATATGAAATAATGTAACCATAAATTGCCCATCATGAGGAAATGTATACGACTTCCTTCATAACTCGATTCAATAACTATACTTTCAGGTTTAGGATTCTCAAACGTTTCCATAGATGTTTCCAATGCTGTCTCCTGCCATTACTATATTTTAGAATGGGTTAAATCTTAATATAGAACCTATATTAAAGAACCAGACTATTTTCGTTTAACCCTTTCGAACTTTGTGGGCGTATCTGTAAGGGACGACTTTGAATAAGACGAAAGTTCTCATAAGAAGCATGTTCTGCTTTTGTCACAATATTTTCAACTTTATTGGTTAATTTAAATGGTCGCGATAGTAAAATTACTCGGGAAAAAAGGTTATATTTGTACTTTTTTCAAAGGTGTTATCATACTATTACGGAGTGTGCATATTATGTATTCTTCTGTATCCGACAGCATATCCTTTCACCTGGTATATATCTTGGTATAGATCTTGGAATAAGCCGTCTTGTGAGACAACCAACATTATGGCATCTGCAAAATATAGTCCGCGCTGACTGATCCGGGGGAAAGATGTAGAGAGAAGTCATTTTTAAAACAAATTTATAGTCCAAAGGAGGGGAAAAGTGTCTATCCGGGTAAGTTTGCGCGGCATGCTTAGGCCGATCCGGGTCGATACTTTACGTAGAGTCCACAATATTGGTTTTCCCGTGGGACGGCTCAAATCATGTAGGAGCATTACTAGTTTCGACAGTCTACTACGATCTAATAAACCATTAATAATAAGAAAATAAGCACACTACGTATTTTTGTTTTAGGGACATTTTTCAGAATGTAATAATGTTATGTATTATAGGTCTGTGGCCTAAGTACTTTTGAATAAATTGTTATTCTCATTGTCATGTAAAGATAGTTTCCATGACCTCTTATAATCAGGCCCCACTCAACTACTTCCGGTTCCGTTTACGAGTTTATCGGAGGAGTTTCGATTATAACCTACTGCAAACCAACCATTCCAAATGGTGATAATACAACCTTAGATAATTGATCGTGATAACAAGTATGTGATTCGAAAATAATTGATACTTTCGTGAATGTTAATTCAACCAAGTCTAGTGGTGTACACCAACTTATAAATCTCATTAAAATCAGACCAAAATACTTTGCTGTACGTATATTGGATCTGACTACCTCATAAAGGCTGGTCTCAATTGACATAAAACACTTAAATTCGTATGTGCACGTGCCCGGTTTTATGTCCAATATAATTGTACGGTGAGTCAAACGCCCGTGCTGTACAATATAAGCACTCGACACTTATCGGGTATCTATATCGTTTGTTTATATGGGTCATTTTACCTGCTTTAAACCGGAAGAAAGGTAAGCTAAGGTCAATCTGAGACAACCTGTATCATGCAGTCAACATAAACATCAACACTCGAAAAGATACCGTGTCCACCTCATTTTGAGTGTAGAGGGTCAATGTATGCCGCCGTCAAGTAAAAATCATAATACACATTTAGAATGACAGTTGCATTGATTGACCAATAACGCGTGCTATATGTGTGCATGTACGACATGAAACAATGGCTATCATTCCATATGTCATGGGTCTGAACCTGGCTCGGCTTTTTCGTTTTTCCGATAATTGACACAAATTAGTGCATATGCGTTAACGTAGACAGTGGCCCGTGGAAATGCTTGGGCAATTCCAGGAACAACTTTTAGGTGAAGTGGCCACCGTGATATAGCTACAGATACGTTGACAATGGCCCTTTACTCCAATTAATCAACCATCTATGTTGCGATCAGGTGGGATCCTAGTCAGAACCTTTGTCCCTATACAAGTGTATGGAAAGTAAACAAACACCCTTGATTTTCATAGTCGGGCTTTGAAGAAATCGCGGGCTCTTCTGGACCTTCATTAGTCAAAGAAATATTGAAGGTCGGTTTCTGAGAGGCGTGGATCAAATGAGTCATACTCCAGGCAATGTTACATTAACATTAATCAACTATAGCGTGGAAAGAGAATTGCCTGTGCACCAATTCTAAAAATACAAATGGATACTGCTCTACAGTAGTTTCTTGGAATCATCTATGACTAACTGGCGATCAGCGTTGATGCGCATAGTTCGCACATGATGAAATAATGCAACACCGGTGGCTATGGTTAACAGTTCCGTCAAGCTGGCTCTCTCGTATATACATACATGTACGTTCAGCCATCTGCTTTAGTCTGATTCACTGCAGAGGAATAGATAAGGAGGAGTGAACTGGTATATTCCATCCATATCTCCCTTATGACTCCACTGAAACATATGATGTGGGTTTTCAAAATCATTATCTCACTGTGACGATTCGTTTCAGTACCCACAACATAGGGTTTGATAGTCGTGTATGAATACTCTTCTTATTAAGAGCTCTGTCAGATTGTTATGAAGATTGAATCTAAAATAACTATGTTACATTTCTTGAAAAAATGATTTTTGTATTTTTGTGCATAATAAGTACCTATATATTTATGTATTCATTATGCAGACAATATTAGTTTAAATATCTATACTTACTCCAAACCATGACCATCTGGCGGTGGACGGGGTATTGAGACTGTAACTGTAGAATTATAATAACGGAGATAGTTTTAGCAGAGCATTTCCATGGTTAGTTACCAGTACAACAGGTCCATTATCCTTACACCAGTATCGAATGACGTTGTACACCCGAATATATAATCTGAACAGCTGCATTCGCAAAAGGTTTAAGCTCTGATCTACCGAGAAGAGGACTGGTTCGATCCCTGGTTGGACGGGAAAAAATCGCTTGAATAATTGCAGAAGTGACCTACCTTAATCCGTGTGTTTCAAGAAGCGGACGAAGCATTCATTTGAAGTTACGACAATGCTTGAATATTCCTTCCCAATTGTCTTTATTATTTTTTGTAAATATCCAGAGAAAATTATAAAAGGTAGTATAGATTAAAATATAATATTTGAATAGGTTTAAAAACATTATGGCAAAAGTAGAAATTACACATTTTCACCATTGGTCATAATATCTTCTAAAATCAATCAGATTTGTAAACTGTAATATGTTGCAATGTGATCACTGAAAATCATTACCTGACAGAAAACACACGAACGAGCATAGAAAGACAGAAACTGCCGACATTTGTCCAGCACTAATGGAACGAGCAAAAGTTCAAATGTACTTGAAACGCTGTTTATATAACTGATAAGTTATCAAAAAAGATTTTAACTATTTCCATCATATTTGTTACGACAGCAGACGGTTTTTAAACATCTTGAACGGAACACTAGAAAAGCTCTGTAAATGCACAAAAGAAGTGTGGGAAAGGAGATCGCTAGCCACCAAAATGTCTCATACATAACATTATTTTAAAATTTAATTGCTGAAAACGCCTAGAAATGCTTCAGCAAGTGGGAATAGGTAAATGATTACATAGAGTAGTTGGTCCTCTTCAATGTGTTATGTGATTGGTCAATTCAGTGTTCTAGATTTAAAAACAGTTTAACTCTGTCACTGCCGAATATAACAAAGTAGACTTTCCAGATTGAAAATTAAACCACGCCATTATTATTTCAACAGGAAACTTTGTCAAATGTAATTTCTCAGTGACAACTAAGAGTATTCCAGGAGAGACAACTCGTCACGAACTGTCTCACCTGAAACTGCATTGTTTGCAAAAGCCTTTTATTGCCTTAGGGAAAGAGATCAGGAAAAGAAGTTTGATACTTTAACATAGTTTCGATGAGAATAAAAAATTGTTTGAAGAAGAGAGGTTTGATCAGTTTCTGTTTTCCTAGAATTTTATTGTTAAATCGACCTTACACAGAGGCCCGAGTTGTCTTTATCAAGGAAGCGAATATTGGTTCAAATTGGGTTCTGTTTAATTCCAGTATCTGGATTCTTATCTTTAAGATGGTTGACCTTGAGCTAGACGGTGCATGTGACCATAGCATTCGCACGTATCTTGAAAAACAAAAACATCCCTTTCTTGAATAGAAATAATCAACATAATTATCAAATTTGAAAAACATCTCAATATAAATTTGAATAGACTTTTTTTTCTGAGAGTATTATTATAGAAAAGAGATGAACACATTGTAGCAAAACTGCAAAATGCTCATTATGATCAATGTCTTCATTTACAACAATTAGTTCAAACGATGTGTGTTGTAGATGTTCTCTGCTAATGGTAAAGGGTTGTCCTTGAGACCCTATCCTCTGAGGTCACAGGACTTCGTGACTTTACCAAACAGGATGAAGGCTTGAGCTAAACATATAACCTAATATCGTCATTTTAGATTAGTCCAAATTGTAAACCGTTGTGAAATATGATGATAAGTTTTAAAAGATGTATTTCGCCTCATTCAGCAATAGTCTGACGAAGCTCATAGTGTGATCCTTATCTGATATAACTATTCGTGTTTCGTAAGCGTTACCCATTTCAAAGTATTGCGGGAAAGGGAGATATTCTTCACATTTTGTCGTTATATTTCCCTAAGCATTTTCACATAAAAAGAATAAGTGTTTCATATTTTAGCATTAATTTCTTTTCTTAGTCACCTGCTTACATTTTAGACGTATGCGATAAACAGTAAGCCCTATAATTCGTTTTCACAAAATCGACGCTTCCATATTAACAATTGGAACACCCTATTGTTCGTTCAACAGGAAATTTAGTAAAATTTAATTACGAGCTGTCTCACTTTAATAAGCTTTTATTGCCTATATTTGATTGAAGGTGAAATTAAAACATCTAATTATGTTATTGAGAGCTGTCAAAATTCAAATTGACAACTATACCTTTTTACAAATGGACATGGCCTTATCAATTAAAATGAATGTTGGGTGTGCTTATGAAACGAAAAAAGTCAGAATGACATAAATATATGTTAATTTCGGTGACTTTAAGAACGTCCCAAAGTAAAGAGTCAATTTACGCATTAACTACATTTGTAAATATCGTAAAAGGAGAATTTGTTCACTGAGCAATTTCTCCTTATGTCATTATGTTTTGAACTCTATCCAATGACACTATTTTGTTTATTCCTTAATTCTCATAATTTATAAAGCCATTTTTCCAATAAAACATTAACACATGTTGGAAAAGGGGGAAATTGAAGCATTTCTTCTTTTTGTACTATGTTGTCAAAATTCGTCTGCAGCAGTACCGTCAAAAAACATGTTTATGTATCAGAATGGTTTAAATTTGGAGTATATATGGGTATCAGAGAGTTAAATGGCTGAATGACAAGACCCTAGAGTTTGATCAGTGAAAAACAACAACATAGAGTTTGATAACAGAATAACAATACAAATATATTGATAACAGAATAACAAGACCATATAGATTATTCATTGAACTGCAAGGCCATATATTTGAATAATGAATAACAACAACATAAACATTTGATAAAATAATGATAAGACCATATAGTTTTATATTAAAATAACAAGGTCATATTAATCATTGAATAACAATACCATATATTTTATTGCAAAGGAATAATGCCGTATACTTAAATCATTGGACAATACGACCATTAATCTTAATAATTAAATAACAATACAATTTAGTTTAATAATTGAATAACAATACCATTTAGTTTAATAATTGAATAACAATACCATTAACTTTAATTATTAAATAACAGGAACGTTTAGTTTAATAATTGAATAACAATATCATTTAGTTTAATAATTGAATAGCAATGTCATATAATTTGCTCATTATATAATAAGACCATTAGCTCTAATAATTGAATTACAAGACAATATAGTTCAATAATTGAATAACAAGACCATACAGTTTAATAATTGAATAACAAGATAATATAATTGAATAATAGCATAACAAGGCCATATAGTTTGATAGCAGAATAGCAAGATCATATAGTTGAATCATTGATTACTCGGCCATTAAGTATAATAATTGAAAAACAAGACTAAACAGTTTTAATAATTGAAAGACAAAAACATAACATTTAAAAATTGAATAATAAGACAATATTGTTAAATCATTGAATAACAAAACCATACAGTTAAATTATTATTTATTTATTCAATTGAATTCCTCTTATTTGAGATTGATAAATATCAAATGAACACAAGTTTAAGTTAAATTACCAGCTTTGACCTTTAACATGAAACGTTCGGATGAGTCCGAGCTAAGTTCTACCGACATACTAGCATTAACCTTATGTCGTATGCTTAGTATAAACGACGTTTTCTGCTGCGTCAAACATGGTCACTCACAAATAACGTGTTTTATGCTATCGGTGGTAAACGCTGAGCATAGTTAAACATACAGATTGTCAACATCCGGGATGGTGTTACCCATAGTTTAGCAATTGTTCTGGCAATACTTGGCTGTACGTCTGCAAACACATCGTATATAAACACTTGCGTACATGGCAGTGTGCAAACTTTCAAATCTAATTAAATCTTGGACGACACCTATTCTTAAATTCAAGTTGCCGATTTCATATGTATTGACATCTGAATGTAATGTTAATTTCAAGCTGGTTTTAGAGGGCAGAAGATCTGTATTCAAAAATGCATTGATCATATTAAGAAGACCATATATTTTCAATGTTCTGAAAATATCAGACTCCTGTCGGTATTTGTATAAAAACCAAAGTTTTTTGGAGTAGAAAGGTTTTACTTTATTGATCCAGTTCTTAAACTGAGTAGTTTGTGCAAAAACATATTTGTTGTATGTCAATTCTAGACGATAGACGATAGGTGCCGACCATAGGTTCGCTCATGTCGGATCTTGTTCTGGTTTTAAAACCCTGGATATATTTAAAGGGACTACACAATGAAAACATATATCTTTAGAATGGGTAGATAATACCTAAACACAATATCTGACCAAGCTTCCGAATTTCCACGATGCCCAGGTGACGTTTAAACCCGATTGCCATAAGGCAATTTTGCCTTTATGACGGAAACGCCCGTAACATTTTACGTAAACACCCGAATGAGTGACGTCATGTGGGGCCACCATATTACTTTATATTTACGGCGAGCTATTCAAGTGAAAGCGGAACAATGTATATTGTGTTATGGCGCATCGACAGCTAAGGTCATTTAGCGCGCATTTAAATTTAGTTATTCATGATCCCTGGGTAAACAAACCAGTACTAGGCTAGAAAATGTGCCTTGCCCAAGGGCACTCCACCATGACCGTAGTGCCGCGACTGGGGATCGAACCCGGGACACCCAGTTTTGAAATCCCAGACGCTAACCACTCGACCACAGCGGATTCCTGTGTTAGCAGGTGAAATGTATCTTTATATAAATTGTTTATTAGGTTTGGATTTCTACATGAAATGTTCAAGAAAAGCACAAATTTCTTCATGAAATTTCAAGAATATTATTCATGAAGTATTCATGGAAAAACATGAAATGCAAATGAGACATTGAATTTAAGAACAAAATAATTCAAGAATTTTTCATGAAACATTTTTTTCAAGCATGTTTGCATGAAGTCCTAATGAAGATAATTGAATGCAAAGTTCACAAACTCTTTATGCACACAAACCATGTTTAATTTAATGCATTTTTATGCATTTGTCACTTCATGAACTATATTTTATGAAGCTATATTTGATGCATTTGTCTCATTTGCACTTCATGTTTTTCTGACATGAAGATTTCATGAAGTCTCATCATGAAGTATGAGTTACTATTTGACAGGGGAGATTCAGAGAAGAAGATTTCCAATTGCAGTCTGGTAATTCCCCCACTTTATGAATAAATCTGTTTTTCATAATTATGACAAGAGGACCATCATAGGAATATTCCTGTGAAGTTTCATTGAAATTGGTCTAGATCGAGGTTTAGATGTTATTTGAAATAAACAGTTCATTTTAAACCTTTTCTGATAATATTTCAACCAATCTTAAATGATTTTTGAATAATCCCTTAAACAAAGGATGAAGATCTGGGTTATTGAAGGAACATTTCTACTAAATCATCTTGAAATCAGACAAGCACTTTCAAAAGAATGGATTTTTTTTTAAAGTTTTGCATGCAACTCATCTTGCCCCTATTCTGCTGTCTCCAGTATCAGTGTCATGTTTTACTCGCATTTAAGTGTTTTGTCTCATTTAAGAAGACAAAGGTGTGGTCCTTCTAGCCTCGCACCAACAACCCTGCAGTAGACTGTTATATACGTCGATATTAAGATAAAATATCATGTCGAATTCTCTTTTGAATAGTAATTTCATCATTCTGAATAAATTTTATGTTCAAAGAGTCTTGATTTCTGAAGAATTCATTTCATAATGTTTATTAATGTTTATCTAAAATATGA
>JAUELF010253853.1:0-12987 GCA_031471495.1 Clinocardium nuttallii
TGAGAAAAGGCCTTGCACGCAAAGGTTTGACCAAGCTGGCAACGCGTACGCCAACGCCAACGCCAACGCCGGGGTGAAAACAAAAGCTCCCCTATTTCTTCGAATAGGCGAGCTAAAAACGTGGGGGTGCTTAACCTTTTTCTTTGTGTATACTATAACTGTATACCCCACGAAACCACTCGGATTTCTACATTTGAACTGATGTTTGGGTCGCAAACCCAGGCTACCAGTTGATTTTTTCATTTGCGCAAGCAAAAATGAAGATTCTTTTAGAACTCCATCCGAATATCTTGAAGGTGGAACAAGCACACGATATGGTTTCACATCACACAGAGAAGGCATAAGTCAAACAGAAGAAATATTTTGATAGAAAGGCTAAAGCTGTGAGATTGTCAGTCGGAGAGAGGGTTTTAGTAAAAAGATTAGCCTTTGGAGGAAAGCATAACATTACAGACAAGTTTGAACCTGTATATACATTAATATAGGCTAACCAAGACCGGATATTCTAGTCTTCAAAGTAAATTCTGAAAGAAAAACAGACCGAGAAAGAACCTTCCATCGGAACCATCTACTGTTGGTAAAGTATCAAGATAGTATGCAAGATGAAGGTAAAGAATCTGAAACAGAAACCCATAGTTCTGGGGGAAAAAGGGATGCATCCAAGAATGAAGACGTCACTAGTGAAATAAGAGATGAAGGAACAGACTCTGATAGTGAGGGATACGACTATGTCAGAAAAACATACGTATATGGGGACGCCCATAATAGATGTTCTGAGACGAGTCATGTACGAGATCATCTAGATATTGTTGAATATGTCGGTACGGAAGAGGTAATAGTTGAAAATGTGGAACATCAGGAGTTTGAAGATACCAATAGTATAGAAGAGGTAGGTGAAAATATGGATCATGTTAATGTTAACGAAAATCGTTTACCTTTACAGGAAGACCATCCACACAAAAGTGAATACTTAGACACACAAGATATAGCGACTATAGGTCATGGCAAAGACAATGATGTGGACGAGCTGGATAGTAACACAGATCCTAATTCAGCGGGACAAACATCGAAGGAAGTTAACACCCCATTTCCAGGACCCAGATATTTACATAGGGAAAGAAAACCATCTGATCGGTACAAGGATTTCATCTTGTACAACATGGTAAATCGGCCGTTAGACAGCAAAATACAGGCGCTAGATGCATTAGTTAGGTCTGGAGTGTTGAACGAAATTGACAGTCATACAGCACACAAGTTTATAGGAGCAATTTTGAATGTGACATTTTAAATTGTTTTTACTGTATTATAGACGATTATATGATTTTTTCTAACTAACAATTTCTGAATAAATGAAATATTGTACTGCTTTCTTGTTTTGTTTATGACCTGAGAGGTCACAGTCCTTTGGTTAAAAGCAGAGGAAGAAATAAGAGTACTTAGTCAGTAGTCGGGGGTGTTAGGGCTAGAATCGTGAATGATACCTCATTTTATGGGTTTTCGTGGTCGGGAAATCTGATTCAGATGTTATTTTAATGATCTGAGGTAGAATTTACCCCTTATCAACATGATAAAGGTCATTTTAGGGTCAACCATGTGCTGTTGGTGTCTCATCGTCAACCCCTAAAATTATAAGCTGTATGTTGCACACGTTTGACATATCTTAATGTCTTCACCACCCATGATGTAGATAATATAGATAGCAAGGCTCAGGACAACTTCTCACATGATGAGTTCCACGGATATGCCCTGAGCGTGACCAACCATCTCTCTCACAGCGGGCTCCCATTAAGCTAGACACCCCGACACATCAACTCCAAAGCTACCAGATGCTTACGTGATCCAGCCCCAAGTCGAACTCACTCAATCAGACTCGGCAACAGCAAAGTCAGACCACCCCTTGATGTGCGAGGTGCCAAGGTCAAGGATGAGGCGTGGATGGCACACGTCACAAGGGTGCTGAAGCAAGGTACGCTGGCAGAGGATTATGTCATCACCTGGTCGGGGTACAACTCGATACTAGTAAGCGACGATTCGGTGAAGCCCCTTTTTTAGATTGGGGTTTATCCCCTCTTCCCATACAAGGTCGCATCTGCATCTTCAATGAAGCACGCGATGGAGCTGACGATGCAGGCGACTGAATTCCTCAACCCAGGTCAGATCAGCGTTCTTGGTGCAGATCAGCCACTGTATGCTCTCATCAAAATCATCCAATGGCAATATCCTGATACTATGGGAGAAGGCTAGCTGGTAGCTATGATGGGTGAGCTGCACATTGAAGACAAGATGCATATTATGGTAGGGAAGCTCCTGCTTGACTCTGGGTTGGCCACCGTGCTTTCTCAGGCTGAGGTCCTGACATCTGGTCGCCCACAGTCTGCACTCAATGAGCATCACATCAAGCGCACAAGGTACGCCCATCAAGTTTCTCTCATGTCCCTTTACCTGCTCAAGCAGACCGCCTACTCCGAGTATTGTCAGAATTTAATGGGACCATCTGAGTCGTTCGATATGAGGGATCAACGTTCCCAAACTCTACCCCAGTTCAAGTTCTGTTCAACCATAATCGAGCTGGAGCTGCTGATGTCCCGTTTTGTGTGGTCACTGCGGGAGGGGGACTTTTCACTTTATGTCCAATCATGTGAAGAAGTCTGCGGCTGGTTTCACGCAATGGACCACACAAAATATGCGCGTTGGCTGCCGATACATGTACGCGACATGGTTAAACTAGCCGACAAACACACGCAAGTACATTCGATTTACAGAAATCAGCAAGATAATTCAGCCTCATGGCCAAGGACCAAGCCCATGTAGAGTCCAACAAAAGCCATCAGACACATGGTGGAGCTGTTGGACTTTATGAGAAGCCAGAAGCCCTTACACTGTTTATGCGTGCCGGACCTGATAGCATGCGGTTAATTGAGGAGTTTGAGGCCGTCAATGACTCACCATTGTCATCCACCGCTCACCACGAGGGAGCGCACCGCTTTCAATTAAAGTTTCAAAAGGATGTACTATCGTTCATCAATGTGGTAGAGCAGCTGGGCAATCCTTTCATTGCTACAAGTCAGGAGCTTGTAGTACTTGATACGCAAAATGTCATGGAACATGCAGTTGCTACTTCTGTATCTAAAATCCGCGAGGCTCGTCTAACCCTGCATGCAACATATGTCATGGAAAGCTTGGAAAAGTCTTCAGTACCAGTATCTGATACAATTAAGCGGAATAACATGCTAACCTTCGCCAACCGACCTGACCCCAAGAAAAAAGGTACAAAGGACAGTGGCGTCCAGAGGCAGAATATGATGCTAATCACACACTCCAGTCTCGTCCAGATGCCGATATGACGGACTTCTTTCGGTTCGAATATCAGAGAGAGCCACCGAGCTTTGCGGATCGAGGGTTGTTGCGATCTATGACAAAATCAGACATTCTTCTGAAGTGCCTCAATGAACTTACTGGCCGCGCAGCTTCGGCCAAACAAGCCACCGTCGTGGTCTTGGATATGGCAGCTGTTATTCACATAGTTTCAGCGAGTATGTGTCGCTGCACATAGTACCATATCCGGAGGCACAAATAGTACCGAATGCATTGACGCTGTATGGGATAATTACCCAGAGGAAAATAACCCCAAAGCTCTCATGCAGCAACGACGTGGGAATGGATCCAGAACAAGAGTAGGCGATGGCAGTATTCCAATCCCGAAGCGTGACTGGAACAGCGGATTCCTAAAACATGAGGAGAACAAAAAGGAGCTGTTCTCTTTCAACAGCAAACAGATCTCCAAGGCTGACATGGGCGGAAAGCTGCTCCTGAGTACCCGCTTCGAGACCGTACTCTCCAACAAACATTGGGACCTCGCTACACTTCAACCTTGGCGGACACCAGGATCCTCCTACATCTGGCACATACGGCAAATCAGGGTCATACAAAAGCCTACGTTCGCACTGTGGACAGCGATGTCGTAGTTTTGTCAATCCGGTTTTTCGAGTCCCTCAGTCTATCAGAGCTCTGGATGGGCTTCGGTAAAATCCTTAGCCACTCTTTCAAAGCTTAACGGGGTGACACGACTTCACAGTTTCTTGGATGTGGCAAGAAGACAGACAGCATGATCAGCATGGACAAGCATAACGGATCTCACCGACACACTTGGGGCTCTCACACATGACCCTGACCTCTTTATTCTTGAGTCTGTGCATATGCAGATCCTCGAACGCTTTGTCATATTCATTATAGCCAGGGGCGTAGTGCAGCTGGTGTCAACGCGGCCAGACATCATCCACTGGAAGGAAACTGCTTGAAAACATCCCACCTACCCAAGCAACACTGTTCCAGCATGTAAAGCGAGTGCTACTACAGGGGAGTTTCTACTTGCGTCAGGCAACCAGGGTCCAGCAGGAAATCCCTGACTTCAGTGAGTGGGTGTGACCCAAAGATGGCACCAATACATGGCAACCACTATGGATTACTCTCAGCGACGCTTCAGTGTCATGTGCAATTCGTTTGCACTGTGGTTGCCTCATGGCATGCACAGGAAGGTGCAAATACAACCGCGCCGGTGTCGGATGCACGGCCCTCTGAGTGCAAAGCAGAACGTATATATAGTAATCATTAACAATCATGTACATTGAACAATTAAAAGTTCACATCGGCATATAGAATATTGTCACTTTAGATGTCTGCTTATTGTTTAATTAAAATTATTCCTGAATATTTTTTTATTGACTTTTTAGTGACCCTGAAGGGTAAATTTGATCCCAGATCGTTGAAATAACACCAGAATCGGATTCCCCGACCCCTACAACCCCTAAAATGTGGTATAATTTATGATTCTAGCCCTTTAAGTGTTTTACCTGCGAATGACATATAACCCGGATGGCGGCCATTTTGGATTTTGCCAGTATGGCGGCCCCATGGGGCGCCCCTCTTGGCGCCCATCAAAAATTGATAATGTATGGCATGAGTGACCTCTGGGCCAAATTTGGTGCTTTTGGAAGAATCTGAACCAAAATATCCCTAACACCCCCGACTATGAGAGAATAGTTACTTTTCAGTTTAGGCATTTATCACCGTTGCTGTTGTGTTTAGAACACTTTTGAGAGATGGATCCTTCCTGTGACGTTTTGTTGAAATTTGCCTAATGTATGAGGATGAGATGCCGTTTAAACTAAAATGTCAATTCGCCGTGTTGCTGATGCCGCCTGGTAACTTTGTCTTTCAACAATCAAAATGGCTTAGCAAATATGAAGATGGTAACTGAATAAACCAATCAGACAAGCAGTTTTACAAAAATGGAATTTTAATATTTTAAAATGTTTACCTTTTCTGGACCCTTGCTGCCCTCTTTGTCAAACATTTTATATAGCTGACAGTCACTTTTTTGAAATGGTTCTGTGAAAGTAAGGTCAGTATCAATCTGTGCTTGAGCAACTGTGTTCCCTAATTTTCTAATTCAGAAAAAAGACACACAAAACACTTACGAAATTTTATATATCAAATTTTGTCTAAAGTTAAGTCAGTTCAACGCCTTCAGAAGTAGAATATTGTTTGCCCGGTCTTTCACAGCCTATTTTATAGGCTGGTGTAGTGAACCGAATAAACAGCATATCTGCGCATGCTCATCTTATATGTTTTCAGTTTGAACCGGATATTATCCAGCTTGAACTAGTTTATTTTTGTTAAACTGTTTGTCTATAAATAGAAAGCATACGTGATGTATAAGGTGAAGTGCGCATGCTCAGAAGATCACACCCTGATATAAACAGGTTTTAGTAGAACAAGGACTTATATAGAGCATTCTAGAAAGATTCGGGTCACTTAATAGAAAAAAAAGAAGTAGACCTTAGAGCAATACTCCTCTGTAAAGAAGAAAATCATTTATGATACATTTAGTACTTTGAATTAAAATTTCGCTAAATCATTACTAATATATAACATTTAAATAACTATACAAAATACATAGACGACTTAGGCGCTCTTTTAAAATGATGGGATTTAACCCGTACCCCCCTGCATTTTACAAACGAGATAAGCTCTCTGTTTTTTCAAACAGGATTTTTATTCTATATCCAAATTCGACCGGAAACTGAATATATGCCTTGAAATTTAGGAAGATGTTTACATTATTTTGTATTGCAACTTGTGTTTGGTTGTACGTGGCAACTGATCACCCCGAATTCTCAGCTGGATGTGTGTATAAGTGATATGTGTAATTCAATATATGAGGGCTCCATTACGTGTACCGTTAGAGGGAAAGTGTCGCATATTACATGCGAGCAGGCTAGCGACGCCAACATATTAACAATATATTTCAAGAACAATCAGCTTACATTTGACAACATTTTAAACGTGGATTTAAAGAACCTCCCCAAATTGAAAAGGATGGTGCTACCGGAAGTTTTTTTTCTGCCATGCGAGATAATTCACAATACGAAGAATAACATCACCCTTTCAACCCGTCCAGACGAAGTTAAATGTGTAAGTACATTATTTAGTCAAATGTCTGATGGTTTTATTGTATTCATAACTTCTAACCACTTTTTACAAATCTACAATAGGTGACGTTGTTAACATGTATAAATATAATCTTTTATATATTTATATATAAAGAGTTTTAAATCGTTTCAACAATATTTTAGTTACATTACAGCAACATAATACTTCTCCGCGTTTAGTATTAAAGTAAGAAAACACTTCATTTTCAACAATATTTCAATTACATCACAACATAATACTTATTCATTGTGTCTGGGATTTTTCCAATTGATACTAAAGTAAGAATCTTACTCAATGACACACCACAATAGCCTGTCTATTACAAGCAGGATCAAGCACCCAGTCTAAATGAAAGAGTGCTCATAAAATACTATTTTCCACTAGTCTACAATAACACTGAGTGGATTTAAGATTTCTTTTAAAATACATGTTTCTTTTTTCATTTCTATCATTTAGAGCTCAGCTACAAATCCTACAACAACAACAACTATCACTCCAAGAACCACTACAGGAACTACATCCACTATAACCTTAAGAACCACTACAACTCCTACTATCTCTACAAGAATTACAATCACTTCACCCACTACAGCCACAAGAACCATTACAACTCCTACTATCGACACAATCATTACAACTCCAAAAAACAACAAAACTTCAAGAAGCTCTACAAGAATTACAACCACTACAACTGCAAAAACCAACACAAGAACCACTACAAGAACCACTACAACTCATACTATTATTACAACCACTACACCCGCAACAACAACACTAATCGGAAAATTACGGGAATGGAAGGAAGCCGGTAAATATGACATTGGTTTTTATTTAACTATCTTCAACTTGTTGGTATATTCATTTTTATTCTATATGTTATGAGACTAAAACTAAAGGCACTGTATAAAAAATGTACAACTAGCATATATAATTTTTCCCCATCTGTAAGTGAACTCAACATTCCACCCTTTATTGCACCTAGCATCCCATCGCACTCTGAAAACATTTCCATGCATTTCAATGATTCCTTTGAAGGTTATGAAAGTCCTCCACACATGGTACGAAATGAACCATTATATAAAGAAGTGTACTGCTGATAATCTTTCTAATTTGCTCCTTTTCTTACAATATTCTCAAAGAAGTTTACTGTAAACATGAAAGACCTGTTCATTTACCTTTGACACTTCTGTGGTAGACAAATGTTAAAAACATTGTGAGAAAAAGAGAAACTGTTTTCATGTAACAAACAACTTTTTCTCTTATTATTAGTGAGAGAAAAACTCGTTTTACAATATTTAATACTCTTATATTTATTTATTTCTCATCAGCATTATCTTTAGAAAGTACAGTTGTTATCACAATTACTGTTCTAGCGGTAGTCGTGTTCCGCTGTCATAGAGTGCTACATGTACATCAGTTGAACCGATTACAGCTAGAGCAGTCAGGTATGAGTGAAATGTCATTCATTTCACATGCAGATCCTCCACCAGTACCCAGTTCAGAAACTGTTTTAGATACCATTACAGAAGCCACCCCAGAAGTCACCCTAGAAACCAATCCAGAAGTCACCCTAGAAACCAGGCAAGACGATTCAGATATAGAGCTACTTAAAGTAGAAATTAATACAATTAAAATGTCGCACTCATACAATTTAAGAGGCAGTCAATTGTGAAAATTGACTGTCTCTTACATAAAGTATTTTACAATTGACTGCCTCTTAAATTGTATATCTTAATGTGTTTTATCTCATTTCATGGATCAAACAATTCCTGAAATAGATTTGTCTCTTAAACTGTAAGACACTTAAATATGTTTTATTATCAAAACAAGAAAAGTGTACAGGATTCCTAGTTTACCTTTTTCCATATTGTTTTCCCTTATCAAGTTAGAAAGAGAAAATTGAAACTTAAAACTTAAATCCTGTGAATAGAATGCAAAATTTGTTTACATTTTGTTTACATTTTACATTCCTTTACAACAAATTTATTTCCTATCATTGTTTTCATACATTATTACATAAATCGTTCTATTATTTTTATATGATTCATGTTTTTATTTGAATTCATTCATTTTGTTTTTTCATGTATTGTTAGTTAACACATTATTACATTGACTATGATGATTGCATATGTTCATTCATTTTTAAATTTGTATTCATTTACTGGTTTTTTTTCATGTTAGTAAAAACATTATTACATTGACCATGATGATTTCGTATGTTCATTCATTTTTTAATTTGTATTCATTCACTGTTTTTTTCATATATTGTTAGTAAACACATTATTACATCAATCATTTTATAAATAATGTTTTTTAATGAGAAAAATAGCATATCAAATCATTTTTTGGTCATTGTTTAAGTAAGTGCCATTATTTGTTAGAGGTGCTTTTACTTAACAAAAAAAAAGGTGTGACGTTTTAAAGAAATCCAGTATTACTATAAGATATACCAATGTCTACCTTTTTCCACCTATGTTGTATCTACCGAATATTCATGGAAACAGGCAATTCCTATAGTAGTTATTATATTTCAGATCAGGACTTAACATATCCATTTATCTTGCATATCAAATCATTTATTCCCTAGTCATTTATGTAAAGTACCATTTTTAGTCATTCTTAAGTAAGTGTCATTATTTGAAATAGGTGCTATTATTTTAAAGAAATCCAATATTTATAGAAATCCAGTATTACTGTAGTAGATTTGGTGTATGTGGGAAAAGGGTTAAACACGTAGTGAGAAAATGTGTACATTGTTTGCAGCAAGCAATGTACACTTTTTTCACCTATGTTGTATCTACCTCATTTTCAGGGAAACAAGAAATTCCTATAGTTGTTATTATATTTCAGAACAGGGGTTAACATATCCATTTATCTTGCATATCATGACGTTTTAAAGAAATCCAGTATTACTGTAGTATAGTTGGTGTATGTGGGAAAAGAGTTAAACACGTATTGAGAAAAGGAAGACATTTTTGTTTATGTAACAACCAATGTCTACCTTTTCCCACCTAGGTTGTATCTACCTCATATTCATGGTAACAGGCAATTCCTATAGTTGTTATTTTATTTCAGAGCAGGACTTAACATATCCATTTAATTTGCATATCAAATCATTTTTTCCCTAGTCATTTATGTAAAAATACCATTTTTAGTCATTGTTTAAGTAAGTGCCATTATTTGTTATATGTGCTATTATTTTAAAGAAAAAAGGTGTGACGTTTTAAAGAAATCCAGTATTACTATAAGATATTTGATGTATGTGGGAAAAGGGTTAAACACGTAGTGAGAAAAGGTGTACATTGTTTGCAGCAAGCAAGTATGTGTTTTGATAGAACATTATTATTAGCTTTTCCCAGGGCAAAGTCATCATTTGGAGATTTAAGTGCTGATTAAGTATATATGCAAAACCATTTTCTTACTGTATTTTACATTTATATTACTGTTCCTAATAAAATACTATAAAGTAACAATTTGTTGTGTTTTCTATATTTTTAAAAAGTGTAGTATAAGTTGCAATACTTTGCATAATGTTGGAAAATAAATGTACACTATTATAACAACTATCATTTACACAAATAAATCCATAAGATGATGATGAATTTTCCATTTTACATGTTGTTCCGAGAAGAGTTTAATAATAACTTTTGAACGTGATGCTGAATGGGCGTAAAAGAGAAAATAGAAAGACTGGTTTACATATGATTTCACGTCCCTTTCTTCATACATAAAGTATCACTTATAGTGTCTTTGCGAGTATGAATCATTTAATAATGCAACGTTTAAAGCAGAATTAAGTTCATACAATAATGCATTTGCCTCTTTCAACCAACACAAATAGAAAAGTAAAACCATTGTGCATGCAACCACTAACTATTTTGTTTTTTCTGCAATGTTATAAAGTCAATTTATACATCAAACGGATGTATATATTTGTAGATAGAATTAAAGTTAAAGGGCATGAACTTTCATCACCCATGTTTAAAACTTCACCGGATTTGATAGTAAAAAAGGTATTTGTAGACACTATCCATTAAAGAGAAATGTAGGCAAAGACATCTTATTCAAAGACACTATTTAGCTTTTTCGGTGTACAAAACACTACAATGAACTCACCAAATTTCAATGTGCCATTGAAAAATGCTGTTAAAGTGTTAGGCCTCACTGAAATTGAATACATCTATTCATTGTATTGATTGTGTTGCTAAGCTACATTTCTGGTTCAGGGCTCGGGATAATGTGACTTTTTCACTTTTAAAGCAATAGGTGTTCGCAACATTGCTTCCAAATATAATGCTGTAGTACTCATTTGAATGTCTTGAGCAAAATTTTAAAAAGTATAAGGTTTAGAATTAAGAAACGAAAAGGGTTATCAGAAAATGCCTAAGAAACGAAAAGGGTTATCAGAAAATGTTTTTAATATCTGCAGCTTATTTTTTAGGAAAGACAAATCTATCCGCTAGTATGTAAATTCTTTTGTACAAGTTGCTTCCCATTGACCATTAACTTATTTTACCCCCCTTTTCAAAACGCGGCAATTTTAAAACTCGGTGGAATCTCGGAAAACCATCATCTTGGAGAGAAGTTGAGAGGGTTTTGAACCCGGGAGGAAGGTTGGGAGGGAAGTTGAACCCCGGGATGAAAAGTTGGGAGGGAAGTTGAACCCCGGGAGGAAAGTTGGGAGGGTTTAAACCACCCTTTCTACACTACTCTTCTACTCTCTAAAACAAGAAGATTTTTAAATACAAATCCCTATATGAGTTAAACTAGTGACCCTCGGGGAGGGGTCATTTGTTGCTATAAGTTGAACACTCTTCATAGAGGTCTATTAGATGAAGCTACATACCAAATATCAAAAGCATGGGCCTTCTACTTTTAAACAAGAATATTTTTAAAGTATGTTCCCTATACGATTCTATGTAAAACAAATGATCCCCGGGAGGGGTCATTTTTGATTCCAGGACTATAATTAGAAATATCCCGGTAGAGGTCCACTAGATGAAGTTACATACCAAATATCAAATCCGTGGTCCTTCTACTTTTGGACAAGAATAATTTTTGACGTTTCTTCCCCCATACGAGTCTATGTAAAACAAGTGACCCCAAGGGAGGGGTCATATTTTAGCCAGGACTATAAGTTGAATAATCTTCAAAAAGGTCCACTAGCTGAAGTTACATACCAAATATCAAATCCCTGGGTATTCTACTTTTAGACAAGAAGATTTTTAAAGTTGTTTCCCTATACGAGTCTATAAAAAAACACGTGACCCCCGAGGAGGGGATATTTTTGACCCCATGGCTATTATTTGAACAATCTTGGTAAAGGTCAACTAGATGAAGCAACATGTACTAATGATTACAGCCCGGGGCCTTCTTCTTTAAGTTCTCAATGGAATTTAAATCGGTGAACAATTTTGAAAGAGGGCCCCAAAGGTTGATTGATTGGGGTTTAACGCCGTTTCCAACATTTTCTCAATCATATCACGGCAGCCAGTTCACCTACTCGTGTGTTTCCTGGTTTTCTCACACCAGTACAACATACAACATTATTTCCAAGCAACTGGCTGCTTTTTCACATAGACTAAGCCCATTGATGAAAGACAAATGACGCATGTCGCATTGACTTTTGTCAAATGTCGGAAAGAAAGATGGCCGAGCCAGGATTCGAACTCACGACCTCTGGATTGACAGCCCTTGTCGCTACCGACTGAGCTAATGGGAACATTCCTGTGAAATTTGGTTGAAATTGGTCATGTGATTAAGGACGAGATGATGTTAACGACAGACGGACGACGGACAAACAGTGATCTGAATAGTTCACCTAGAGCCTTGGCTCAGTCAGGTGATCTTCAAACAGATTTAGAGATTTATTTTTTTAAAGGAAGGATGACAACATGTATATTCATAAACATTCTAAACGAAGTTTCACTCTTATTATGTTCTCTTTAATGTGTGATTAACCGTCCTTTGTAGATGGTTGTATAATTTGTGTCTAATCAAATTTGTTTGAGCAAATGTGGCATATATACAAACAGCTGATGTATGCTTCTTGTGTGGGCAAATAAATGCTCAAGCTCGAAACATGCATATTCACAAATATAGCATTTATAGGGTATCAGCCGGTATGCTTTAACTTGTGCAATATTAAATCAGCATACTGACTACATTTATATTCACAGACATCGCATCTGTAAGGTTTCCCTCCAGTAGGAGTCCGCGTGTGTGTACTTAATGAGCAAGGCCTGACACATGCGTATCCACAAACATCACATGTATACGCTTTCTCTCCAGTGTCTTGTGTCATTTTAATTTGGAAGACCGATTAGCTGCATATCCACAAACATCACATTTAAAAGGTTTCTCTCAAGTGTGTATTCTCTTGTGTCTTGTTAAAAGGATTGCTGGTTAGCTGCAAATTCACAAACATCACATTTAAAAGGTTTCTCTCAAGTGTGTATTCTCTTGTGTCTTGTTAAAAGGATTGCTGGTTAGCTG
>JAUELF010253854.1:0-11721 GCA_031471495.1 Clinocardium nuttallii
TATTGATTGATTGGGGTTTAACGCCATATTTAACAATTTCTCAGTCATATCACGGCGGCCAGTTCACCTATTCATGTGTTTCCTGATTTTCTCACACCAGTACTCCACACAACACTCTTCCCTAGCAACTGGCTGCTTTTCCACATATACTATGCCCATTGGTGAAAGACAAATGACGCATGTCGCATTGACTTTTGTCAAACGTCGGAAATAAAAGTTGGCCGAGCCGGGATTCGAACTCACAACTCCTGGATTGACAGCCCGCGTCGATACCGACTGAGCTACCGGGGCTCGGCTACGACCTTTTATGCGATGTCGTCGAATCCAATATGCGCATAATGGGGCATAGCTTGGGAATAATCAATGTGTAGGCAGTCTCACGAGAAAATCATCATTGTGGAATCTGCGTAAAGTATCGACCCGGACCAGCCTAAGTATGCCATACAGGCGTACCGGGATATACACGTTTCGCCTCCGGTGGATTTTCTGTTTTAGGAATCACTACTCTATACATATATCCACCTAAGACGGAATGTGTCGGCCGGATCAGTCTGCGCGGCGGCGCAGGCTGATCTGGTCGATACATTACGCAGATGTTTCTCGCCGCAGCTGCATTTTGGGGCATTTTGAGAAAAATGTGTAGGCACGTGCCTACGGTGCCTAAATGGATCTACGCCCCTGGCATAACGTATCTTAAGTAAAAACAATCAGTAAATTCAAGTTATAGCTGTGACTGTGTCAGATTATTCTAGCGGGACGGATAAGCACCTATGAGTCATCACTAAACTCAACGTGCTATATAGGAATCCGCTGTGGTCGAGTGGTTAGCGTCAAGGATTTCGAAATCGGGTGACCCTGGTTCGATTCCCAGTCGCGGCACTTCGGTCATGGTGGAGGGCCCTTGGGCAAGGCACATTTTTTAGCCTAGTACTGGTTTGTTTACCCAGGGATCATGAATAATTAAATTTAATTTCGCGCTAAATGACCTTAGCTGTCAATGCGCCATAAAACAATATACATTCATTCAATCTGTCTCTGACTGACATACAATGAACTAGCAATAATTCAAAGTTGACTGACAGATTCCAGTTTAAAGATGCCCACCTTCAATCTGTCTCTGACTGACATACAATGCACTAGCGGTAACTTATTAATTTATTAGAATTAGAATATGTTCACATTCATACTGCCCAGAATGCCTAAGTTTCTGACTGAAATATTATGATTTGGTAATTTATTTATTCATTAGAGTACCCTTCTCAACAGTGTTTTAGTTATATTACAGCTGCAAGTTTACTTCAATATGAGTTCTGGCTCTCTCACAACAGTACCTCATGATGAGCAATTAGCCCCTTCTGCCACAATGTTTTCATATGTCGTCTATTGCATGTGGGAATGGGTTAATTGATGCTAAGATAATGTAAGGGGAATATACAGCTTGGACGGTGGACCAGGTCAGTTTTGCATTGCATTGGAAAGTTCTAATGCGTAATTACATAGGGGCCTAGAACAGTATGTAACCCTTCCCACATGCAAACGCATTTTGACACAAAAGCAGCAGACGACCTTTGAAAACATTGTGGACAAATGTGAAATTGCTCATAATGAGCAATTTCTCCTTTAAAAAAATCAGGTTTCTCGCACTATGTTTTCAAAGTCGTCTGCTGCAGATTTGTTGTATGTGGGAAAGGGTTAAAACAGGGGATAACAATTAGATCAAAAGTAAATTCAATAGTATACGCTGAGATAATTCATTACTATAAATAACATATCTTTTAAACACTTACAAATGGTTTGTTCTTCTCCAAAGAACATACAATAAAACAAAGCCTTGAACAACGGGGTAACGACTGAATACTGACATCGAACTCCATCAGTTGTTTATATCCTTTATCTAACGTCCGCAATGGTTTACATAAGGGCTGTTTACCATGGTATATTTGGGCCTCTACATAATGCTGAAGAAAGAATAATAAATATTCATAATACATGATGAGCTATTGATTAAAACCTTTATCTAACATACCCGATAATAATAATATTAGCGACTTTATTTTATGAAGTTACACATTTGGGTTGTCCCAATCTTCCATGCGGGCCTCAATGGTTTACATAAGGGCTGTATACCATGCTATACTTGGACCTCTACATAATGCTCGAGAAAGAATAATCAATATTCACAATATATGATGAGCCATTGATTAAAACCTCTATCTAACACACCCGATAATAATAATAATTACGACTTTATGTTATGAGGCTACATATTTGGGTTGTCCCAATCTTCCATGCGGGCCTCAATGGTTTACATAAGGGCTGTTTACCATGGTATACTTGGGCCTCTACATAATTCTGAAGAATGAATAATAAATATTCATAATAAATGATGAGCTATTGATTAAAATCTTTATATAACGTACCCGATGGTTTACATAAGGGAGGTTAACCGTAATTAAGGATTTCTTTAAGCAATGTCTCCTTTTGTTTCAATGTTTTCAAAAGGCGACTTTTTTAGATGCGTCAGAAAGCATATATAAGTAGGAAAGCGTTTATGCGTATATTTGCTTAGATCAATTCTATCAAAAAGTCAGTTTACTATATCACACACCTCTAATTTTATGTGTTCGTATTTTCTTCCTGGAAAGGTGTCGATTCTGATTGAGTAGTTGTCCGTGTGCGGTAGGTCCCATACTAATATGGCGTCCTTGTCTACCATAAACTGTTCATTCATCTCTGGATCTGAAAACATATTATAGAAATATTAGCCGTCCCGCGAGAAAACCAACATTATGGCATCTGCGTAATGTATCGACCAGATCAGCCTGCGCTATCCACGCAGACTGACCCGGGACGACACATTCAGTCTCAGAAGGTAAAGAGGTGTAGAGTAATAATTCCTGAAACAGAAAAACACAGGCTCAAAAAGTGTCTGTCCGGGTTAGCCTGCGCGGCATGCTTAAGCTGATCCGAGTCGATACTTTACGCAGGGACGACAATGTTGGTTTTTCTCGCGAAATGACTCAAATCGTGAGTAGTGCTCTGTGAAAACCAACCTTAACGCTTTCCCTCATACAGAAAATAATGCAAGTACCTGCAGCAGATTACTCTTGGAAATATTGTGGTAAAGGAGATGTAGCTTCTAATTAGCTTTTTTCCCCTTTTGTCACAATGTTATCAACTGGAAATTTTCCATATTTTGGTCGAGATGTTTTCAAGTAGTTATGCTCCAGACTGGTTGTTTGTGGATATGGGTTAAGCGATGTAGCTTTGCATTCTTGTTATACAGTAGTTTCTACTTACTTGCCATCCTAAAGATTGCAAAGTACATATTATTTCAAACCATATATAAGACACAAAATTATCAGTTATCATAGACATTACAAATATGGTCAATGTGAGTAACTTGTCCTTTATCCACAATGTTTACAAAAGTCGCCTTCTGCAAAGGCACTAAAACGTGTATGCGTGTGATAACGGCCAAATCAGTATAGAATCGTATTTATCACATAAATCCCTCTCTAGGATAGTCCAAATGACATTACATAAATATCATGTGACATAACTAGTTTGGTGTCCAGTCTTACGCTCATGTCTGTGTTATGACGCGGAAACCAAACTATGAAAATGACGTCAAGTCTCCGGTTTCGCGTTATAATGTTAGTCACTTTGGCGCCCAAACCGGTAAATTTTATGTAGAAATGTTCTTTTTTTTTTTCTAAATACGCCTTATAAATCACTTTATGTATTAAATAGAATATCTCATGAGTGTTTATTTATTATCACTTTTAATAAACTCGTTTACTAAGCTGATTATGAAGCTAGTAAAGGCTCGCGGCATATCATCTTAGTAAACTCGTTTAATAAAAGTGTTAATAAATAAACACTCATGTGTTATCCTCTATTTACCTTGTTGCAGCATTACACAGGTGTTCTCGGGTACATGTCTGTACAGTCCTTCTTTAAATACGATGTGGAGTTGGGGCTTTTTGCCATTGTTGATACAATTTCTGAAGTACTGAAATAATAATAATCATGTAAACAAATCATATGGATTGACTGTTGTCAAAGATTTATCTTTTGTCACATGTAGACAGATGTTGAGGCATGTGCTATACAGACAGCTATAAAAATCATAACAATTCAAAATAGATGACCTTGAAAAAGGGACTTGTGATTTTCCCATAATGTTTTTTAACTCAGTAGTGTAGTGAAAGGATAAATTAGTGTTTTCTTTTCCACATATAGACGCTATCAGACGCCTCTGTGGCAGATAAGAGCAATTTCAAATGATGTCTGCTGCAAAGAAAGCGTCTATATGTGAAAAAAAGGTTCAAGTCATCCAATTCCCGCGTACAACACATCTGCGATGTTAGTGTAAATATTAAATTGAGATAAAAACAGTGTGGCAAATGGAGAAATTGTTCATTATGAGCAAATTATCATTTTGCGAATATTTTTCGAATTTCTCAAACCAAGCAATTTCTCAACATTTACTGCCAAAATTGTTTTGAACTATTTGTAACTTACTTTGTTGTAACAATTAACACTATTTGCAGGAGTTTCAACATTTCAAACGTTTGATCTTTATCTGGAGTTCAGCACCTTTAATATTTAATAATGTTAACAATAAAATACCTTATATGCATGCACACAGCATTCTTTCAACATATATTCCTCTTTTCCACACAGTTTTAGTACAAAGAGATCGCTCGTTTCGGCAACTCGTCTCTCTATTTCAATGTCTGACTGATATCGTTCAGCATATCTTTTGCGTAGAATCTTTGCCACCACTGTTGAGGGAGGATCTGTCGCTGCAACCTGCAAAATACAGTGGTACAGTCGTAGAGCGTCGGTATCTCGTACCAAAGGTCATGGGTTTGAATCCCGTGATGAGCGCATTCTGCCATTGGGGTGTTGACACACAAACGGTGCGAGTACTGGTTATGTCTCCAGGAAGCAGACATCAAGCGTGATAAATATAAACTTAAGCTTGTTTCCCAGTCGATGTAAAATAGATACGTTTCTTCTCAAAACATAAAATTAACGTCTACAAGTGGGAAAAGATTAAAGGGCATCCCTATCCTAATAAATCAGCTATAAATGAAGCAATAGTCAAATCCATACCTGAACATCAAAGCTGTATTCATCTCCTCCTTCAAACAACCAGCCTGTTATAGAGATCTGATTTTGGGCTGAAAAATAAAATAATAATGGATTGGAATTGAACTTTGCTTTCAATCGGATTTCAGCTTTCCCACACCAGTTTTCCCGCTTATAACATTCTCCCCCAGGCAACCCTGCAACATATACCATTCACCCGAATGATGAAAGCCGAAAGATGCAAGAGTGCCGCAGAGCGAATGCCAACGCTCGTCTGGGGTTTTTTTTTCTAAGTCGAAAAGGGGCCATTACTGAATAATTATTAAAGCCAGAGTTATGTGACTTGGTATAGACATGCGTATTGTTTCATTTAAAAATGTCGGACAATTGTTGAGTTATGAAATACTGTTAAAGTTGTGTGGTGACGTAGACGCAGACAATGACGACAAGGGTATCACAATAGCCCGATGTTTTTGTCTTCGTAAATCAGACGAGCTATTAAATTATAGTATTGTTATTTATAACGCATGTCAATTGTGAAAGTGGTTTTGGGAATATTGTATGACAGCATACTGGGAAATGCATCATTTGTTACACTTCCCCCGAAAATAGACGGACTCGGTACCATGTTGGGTATTTGTATAACCTAGTTACTGTATATAATCACACTAACAAATAAAGAGCAGAATTACGAGAAAACTAACAATATGGACACTAGGCATGCTGCGCAGACAGCCCGGGTTTTAAAGTAGTTGGTATGTCCCGGTCGGGGATCGAATAATTGAAGTCCCGCACACGAGGCCGGTGCTTGACCACTACACCATCGATGCTGTCATTAGTGATGGGGGCGCCCCTATGTAAGATTATTCCAAATGTTGATTGCAGTTTATATCTTGACCCACAATAACACTATATTGAATACTCCAGGCAGCTATCAAAACAATTACAGAAATGTTATCCTTTTCCCACATACAAAACATTGTGACAAAAGTAGAAATTGCAATAAAGAGCATTTTTTCCATCTGTCACAAGGTTTTCAAAAGTCGTCTGTCGTAGAGTCATCAAAATGTATCTGTAGTTTGGAAAGGGTTCTATAAGTGTTCAGTCAATGATCACATTAGTGATAGCGTGCCCCTTATGTAAGATGATTTCATGTGCTAACTGTCAAACTTGACCCATTTTAATAAACCCATCAATACTCCATGCAGGAAGCATAACAAACACTTACAGAAATGTTAAAATCAAAATATCAATACTTAGAGAAAACTCTGACATTTAAAGATCTACTTATATTATTACTGTATAACGTTATATGGCCCTACTCAGACATACTACAGATCCTTCTTTGCAGCTGACGACTTTGAAACTATCTTCGCAAAAATTGGAAAATCTCTACAAATGAAATATAGTCATTTTAAAATGTTGAAAAAAACATTGTGGCACAAAGAGAAGTTTGTTCATTATGAAGGTGCAATATCTCCTTTTTCCACAAAGTTTCAAAAGCAGTCTGCTGCAAATGGCTCAAAATGCTTCTGCAGAAAAGAAGTATTAATATCAATAACACTAATAAAAACTGGCACTTACACGAATACTTTATGAAAATATATTATCCTGTTCAAATAAACTGTATGAGTCGTTCCACGAGAAAACCAACATTATGCCATCTGCGTAATGTATCGACCAGATCAGCCTGCGCTGTCCGCGCAGACTGATCCAGGCCGACACATTCCGTCTCCGAGGGATAGAGGTAAAAAGTAATGATTCCTGAAACAGAAAATCCGCGAGAGGCGAAACCGAGTGTCTATCCTGGTAAGCCTGCGCGGCATGCTAAGGCTGATCCGGATCGACACTTTACGCAGTGTCCATAATGTTGGTTTTCTCGCGAGACGGCTCAAATGCCATCTTGTACCTGTTCGCAAAGAAGTGCTTATATACCAAAATCAACAGTATGGACTCTGCGTAAAGTGTCGACCCGGATCAGCCCATTTCTCTATACCTCTATCCCCCTGAGGTGGAATGTGTCGGTCCGGATCAGTCTGTGCGGAATGCGCAGGCTGATCTGGTCAACACATTTCGCAGATTCCATAAATGAACGGGATCGCCGCCAATGGACCTTAACAGTACAGTGTTCGCTTACCATTTATCGGATATCCGCGACCGTGACATTCGAAAGACTTAGAAATGGTAGTAATGACTGTCCTTCTTGACAATCAAGATTAGCATGACGACTGCATAGCTGGTTTCAGGGAAAATGTACCAGTAGTACTGGTAGCTTACACAGGAAACGCCTTGATATAACTGAAAAAGGTATTGAGAGTGGCGTAAAACAACATGCACTCCATCGATTATCTTTTATCAATATCTGAGCCCGTCCATCGGAATAGGAAACAAGTTGGCATTTCTGAACAGTGTAGGTTCAGATCATTGCATGCACCTGATGCGTCTGAACTCAATAAACACATAAGTTTATACCAAGCTTTGTGTAAGTAATACGTGAATAGTGGATATCTTGATCTGATTGTACGGATGTACATGCCGAACACGATCAACCGCCTCGGTGATGTAGGGATAGATCGTCCGCCTAGCGTGCGGGAGGTAATGGGTTCGATCCTTGGCTGTGTCTTACAAAATATGGTAATAACGGCTGCTGCTTCAAGAGCTCAGGACTGTGGGGGTAAGCATTACGTCTGCCTCGCTGGTGTCAGGATAAATGGACCAGTTATACTAGCAATTCCCACAGTTTAATTATCCCAATAACTCATTTTCTGCATGAAAGGCGCTGTATTCAACGACCACCTGTTTAACAAGACCATATTGTTCTCACCCCAGGGGTATTTTTTAAACACAGGTAAGACTGTCTTCGTAAATAAAATTCAGTAAGGTAAGGGTTAAAGCTTACATTGTTTATTTTTCCAGATATATCTGATGCTCAAAACAACCAGCTACAGCAAATAAAACATGGATGTACCCAGAGAAAGCACAGGCATAACAGAATAACCTAGTTCTTGGGAACGAACGATTAATGTGTCCAATCTTCCAACATTGAACGTGCGTTCCCGGGTACGACGTTGTTTGACGTCATCCCAGTTTTACAGACACAACCCCTTTCATTTTCAACGGGACGGAATGCCACGGACAGTTGTATAATATGATTTTACCTAAATAAAATTTTCAGCAGACGGCTTTGAAAACAATTCTAGGCAGAAGTATGGATTAGTATATCTCACGTGACTTTGTAATGTTAAATTATCATATACTCATCATTGGGCAATTTCTTACTGTCTCATAATATTATATAACTATTGCATGGTTTCCAGTTCGACAGTACATATTGCCAGCATGAGACAAAATACTGTTACTCGAGGCGAAGCCTACATGGCACACGCGTCTCAGTAACGGTGACGTTATTGTTTTAAATGACGTCATGCACGTGCATGACCAACATTTTAAAAGACGTGCGTGCCGTGTCAAAGTATACTGTTAACCGGCATATTCATATTTGGTGTTTTATTGTAGTAGATCTACCCATGTTTACCTCCCCTATATATAAAGGTACAGACTAAATTGAATAAACTTGTAATTGTGTTCGGTATAATAAAATAAATATTGCATGGCTTCCAGTGTGACAGACAGTACATATTATCAACATTCGGGTCAAAAACGTTCTGATAGATTGATACATATTTCTATAACTGATATTATAATTAAAAAATGTCGCTGAAAGAGAAATAACTAACTATGAGCAATTATCTCCTAATGCCTCAATGTTTTAAAAAGTAATATGCCGCAAATGCGCCAAAAAGACATCTCCATATGCGAAACGGATAATTTGTATACAATCATTGTATTGAAATTTAATTTTGTCCCGCGAGAAGACAAACATTGTGGACATCTGCGTAAAGTATCGATCCGGATCAGCCTAAGCATGCCACGCAGGCTTACCCGGATAGACACTTTTCGCCGCCTGTGGCTTTTCTGTTTCAGGAATCATTACTCTATACCTATATCCCCCGGAGACTGAATGTGTCGGCCCGGATCAGTCTGCGCGGATTGCGCAGGTTGATCTGGGTAGATATATTACGCAGAGGCCATAATGTTACAAGTAGTAATGTCCCATTTATCCTGACACCAGCCAGACAGTCAGTCTTAATGCGACCGGCGACCCGCGACCCCCTGACCAAGGAGGGCAGCTGTTAATACCATTTTGAGAGTAGTTGGTATGACCCGGTCGGGGATTGAATAAACAGGGGAGTTAGAATAGACATACGTATACATTCTATATCTTAGGAATGGCGGTTTTAACCCTTTCCCTCATATAGACGCTTTCTGACGCCTCTGCAGCAGACGGCTTTTTAAAAACATTGAGACAAAAGAAGAAATTGCACAAAACGTGCAATTTCTCCTTTTGCCACAATGTTTTCCACTTTTAGTCATAGGTTATCCATTCAATCATAAAGATGTTCTATGTTTTGACAAAATATGTTCAAAGTAGTCTGCCGCAGAATTGTCGTATGAGGGAAATGGTTAAATCAAGTTCTAGTTGTGCAATCGTTTTTAAAACGCAATAGTTTCTATTTAATTTAATAGAAAGGAAAAATAGTATTCATCAGCGTAAAATTGATGGTAGTTTAAATAAACTGAGGTAAACTAAACCATGACAAAAAGGAATATGAATATTAAACCCGTTTTCCAAGCATAAAATTGAACACAACTAAAGCAGACACGACACTTTTGAGAATGTTAAATGAAAGAAAATATGTAGAACGTTTATTGAATATAGCTCGTCAACAGTTAAGAAGTTTTTACCAGGAGCAAATTGTCATTTTTGCCATTTTGTTTTTTATGTGTAAAAGCGTCTCGTGCAACTTTGGGAAATGGTTAAACAAGTTATCTTGTATGTTTAACTATACCCTCATTTCGGACACAAGAGCTGATTTACATAAATAGGTTGATTGTTTGATGTTAAAGTCGCTTTTTACCACGGCATTTTCTGGGTAAGTTACATGTACTAGTACTATGTACAGACCATTTATCCTGACACAAGCAAGTCGGTGGCTATGCTAACCCCGCATTCCTAAGCGCATAGGAGGGAAGCCATTTCTTCCATTTTCAAACTCTTTGGTGAGACCCGGGCCGGGATCGAACCCGCATACTCCCGCACCTGACGAGGACGTTTATGCTCACTCACAATTATGTATTTGTTTCTGTCTTGAGGGTGTTTCAGTGTTAATTGTTTGGTATTTAAAGCTGGTTGAAAAAGTATTTCAGTTATATTACTAAAGTCACCCCAGAAATACGTCGCCAGTCAGAAAGACATTAACCGGAGAGAAGGATTCGCCGAGCTGGGTTCAAACTCACGTCCGCTTGACCGATGGTCTTCGTCGGTTCCGATTGAGCGATCACAGCACAATCTCTCAGTAGTTAAGATGTGTAACACAACACAGACCATAGTAAATAATTCAGTCCCGTGCTGAGAGGGTTCTGTCTTTGGGATCGTCCAAACAAACAGCGCAAAGTACTGATTATGTCACAAGCAAGCATGATTAATATTAGCTTAAATAGAAATAAGTTTAAACTTATCAGAGAGGCGTTAAAAGCGTCTGAATGTGCTAGTTTCAGTGATGTGAATACTTGAAAAGCGTCTGTATGTGCTAGTTTCAGTGATGTGAGTACGTTGAAAAGCGTCTGTATGTGCTGGGTTCAGTGATGTATGTACGTTAAAAAGCGTCTGTATGTGCTAGTTTCAGTGATGTGAGTACGTTAAAAAGCGTCTGTATGTGCTAGTTTCAGTGACATGAGTACGTTTAAAAGCGTCTGTATGTGCTAGTTTCGGTGACATGAGTACGTTAAAAAGCGTCTGGAAGTGCTGGATTCAGTGATGTGAGTATTTGTATATGAATATGAACCTCTCTTATGCTGCCGCGATGGGTATGCATCAACTCTACATTGATAGCTCCTTCAATGAAACATAAACCGAAATTGAAGACATGCTTAATGTATGTTACGCAGCAGAATTCCTATTATTCAATCTCAATAAACTGTAAAGACATTCTATCAAGGGGATTGGTAGGCAGGCTTATAGCATTTTTCAATTATTTTGCTGCACCCCATTTCACTAAGCGATGATAGAAACAACGTTTCAAACGTAGCTAATGTACACAGCTGTACTCTTTTAATAAACGTCTTGCGTGTTTGGTCTTGTTTGCCAAATGACTCTCCACCATGAAAGCCGCGAGCGGGCATCGAACTCATGGACGCCCATGTTAAATCCCATACGCTGACCACTCGGCCATGCCGGATTTCCATAGTAACTCTTTTAGCGCCAAAGGCCATATTGAGACTTTTGCAAACAATACTGATTCAGGTGAATCAGCTCGTAACGAGCTGTCTCACCAGAAATCAGAAAATATTTGTTTGCCTTTTAGTTATCAAAATAGTCCAAACTTATAAGTATAACATGAGAAATGGAGTAAACCTTTTAGTTCCCAGAATGTCTAAAGTTTACCAAATGCCAGACATAATAAAGTGATATTTATTTTGTCAAACATAGTTTTTAAGATCCGTAAATAGCATAGCAATTTAGCATGAAATTGTTTGCATATGTACAATGGAAACATTATC
>JAUELF010253865.1:0-11721 GCA_031471495.1 Clinocardium nuttallii
ACTCAACAATGCCTCGACCTACGGTCCTCAAACTTGACTTGGAGGTTGGGCCTGACCAGTAGATGAACCCTATTTATGTTTAGGTCATTGGGTCAAAGGTCAAGTCACAGTAATCTTGAACACAAAAACCTTGTTTAAGCTTGTCCGACTGATACCTCAACAATGCCTGGACCTATGGTCCTCAAACTGGACATGAAGGTTGGGTCTGATCAGTAGATGAACCCTGTTTATTTTGAGATCATATGGTTAAATGTCAATGTCACGGTGACCTTGCTTGAACGCAGCAAAAATACTTTTGTTAAGGTTGTCCGAGTGATAACTCAACAATGTCTGGACCTATGGTCATTACACTTGACGGTGAGGTTGGGCCTGACCAGTAAACAGTGACCTTGAACACAACAACCTTGTCCGAGTGATAACTGGATATTGCCCTCACCAAATATCCCCAAACTTGACGTGGAGATGGGGTGACCAGTAGATAAACTCTATTGATTTTCGAGGTCATCAGGTTAAAGGTCAAGGTCACAGTGACCTTGAACTCGAAAAGCTTGTCTGAGTGATATCTTGACATTGCCTGGCATGACCCTCACACTTGACATGGAGGCTTGGGTGACCAGTATATGACCCCTACTAGTTTTTGATGTCATCATGACAAAGGTCAAGGTCACAGTGACATTGAATGTAAAAAGCTTGTCCGAGTGATAACTCGACATTTTGCCTGCACCCATGGCCCTTAAATTTGACATGGAGGATGTGGGTGACGAGTAAATAACCCCTATTGATTTTCAAAGTCATCAAGTCAAAGATCAAGGTCACAGTGACATTGAACCTGAAAAGCTTGTCCGAGTGATGACTCGGCATTGCCGGCACGCATGGCCCTTAAACTTCACATGAAGGCTGGGGTGACTAATATATGACCCCCATTGATTTTGAGGTAATTGGGTAAAAAGAAATCCAAATATTCCTGACAACATGGCACTCATGGGGGGCATAATGTTTGACAAACATATCTTGTTTATTATGCTTCTAACCTTAAAGTTGGCATACAGTTTACATAATAAACATTTTATTCATGTTTACAAATCTTGCTTATTTACTTCCCTTTAACTACTTAAGAAAACAATGCATTTCAAGAAAAAATAGGTTACTTTCTATAGACTCATGTCAAATTGAGTTTATTTCTGAAAGTATCTCAAAATGCTTATGTTTGATCGCCTTGTAGTGTGAAATGTTGTGATTTGTTTTGGCAGGGACTTCCCTGGTTGTGGGGTCTAAACCATATGCAACGTCATTATATAATATAATCAATTGTTTGTTCAACTTCAAATTTGTCCAAAATGCTTGCTTTACTAAAGGTAATGTTAAGTGCATTGTAACCTAATATTCAAAAACTCGAACACACATAACAGACCCTTTCTCTGTCTAAAGTCAGGTTTCCAGAAGGATTCATTTTAAGGATTTACTCTTACTGTTCGTGCGTTCATGCAGTATGAACGCTCCGCCGCCATTTTGCAAATCCATGAATGTGGCATAACACAGTTGAAACCTGTTTTTTTGTTTCCTGGGACACCCCAAATTTTATTCTCCCAATATTTCTCATAATGTCCATTCTGGTTCCATGAAAAGTGTTTTCCTGTATCAAAGAGACCCAGAATTATAAGAAAATGACTTGAGGTCACAATCTTAGTCCATATTATGGAAAGAATTGTCCACAAAAGTGGTCAGAAACAGGGTGACAAAACTAGAACAGTGAGATCAATTTTACCCTTTATTCCAAAAATCACCAAACAAACACGCACGGAATTAGTGTAAAATTGAAGAGCTGCTCAGAATATCTCAAAACAATAGGCAATCTGTGAGGATGCAGTCAGAAATACCACGTATCCCACTCCTTTTCAAGCAATTTTGGATGCGAAAGCTGGTATTCAAATTTACCTCTAAATTCACGCCTAGCTCTGCAACCAGTGTTGTCAAACAGGAAGAAGAAGACGGTTCAACTGAAAAAATTAAATCCATGCTTAGAGCTTATTTTTCACATTTATAAACATTAAAATCAACCATTCACCCAAACACGTACCCAAATAGAACTATTTGTCATTATTTCTGTTTTTGTTTTCCGACAGTATGTGTTGTATGTCTAGCGCTTCTTGGAAAATTTGCAAAATGGCGGCCGAGCATTCATACTGCATGAACGCACGAAAAATAAGAGTCAATCGTTATATTTACATTTTCCCCTTTTCAATACTTTATTTTATTCGACCTGAAAGTGCTACTGAACAAGTTTTTTTTTATTAACAATGAAGAAATGTTACCGACAACATACGTTTGTTTAAATGAATAGCTGATATATGTTACGTCGTATATCATTGGTTAAATGATTTCACGCTATTGAAATAAACAAAACAATGACGTCATTTTCTCTACAGGGGTCATGAAAGGTCGACCGGTTCATGCAAAATTAACGGAATTTAATTGTACAGAAAATCAAGAGCGAATGTAAATATTTGTATGTGAAATCATTTAATTGTGTTAATATTTATTATTTGAGGGACACATTGTGTATAACTTGGGACGAACAGACAGAACTCATAACTTCATCGGTCAAAATCCACCACGGGAACTCCCGTTTCCAAAGAACGATTGTTTAGTGAAAAACATTTTCATTATGTTTTCTTTTAATTGGCTGTTGTTTATTTACCACGGTCATTGATTCAAAACATATTCTGCTATATCCATGTTTAATTGGTTGTGCGGACATCTGTTTCGCCCGAGAGCAGTCAATTCCGTAGCATGATAACTCGTGTTTCGTGAGAACTGTACATACCAATAAAAGGTCAAATAATACGGTGTAAGGGTAAATTATTCGACTGCGATTAGATTCAACGATCTGGATTTCTCTGGCAAATACGTCACTTTCATTTCGTCTTACGATTAAAACGACGCACAGAAAATGTTTACCTTATCTGGAACTCTGCAGAAATGCATTGCTCTACAGCGAGGGGTCGAAGGTCAGGTTGATTGGGTTACTAAATAGGCACCTGTTCACACGTGCCTATCGACAAATGAAATATATGCAATTACTGTTAATTTGATATTGTCTCGAGAATTGATTCTCCGTTTTGATTCGATAGTATAAATATGATTCACTTTATTGAAATAACACATAAAAGTGATTCAATATCGGAATAATACTAGGACTTTTTTCAGCAAAGGTGTAGTCTAACCGGAAGCAAAATTGTACAGGTCAAATTTCATACCAGTCCCTAGAACTCATCTATTTCTTTAGGAAAAATCATTGGTTAAAAAGTGACATGTTTCGCTAAATGAATGTTTATACATTTCTTCACACATATTGTCTTAATCACTGATTTTGCTATCCTTTTTGCTAAACACAGCGGTACGTAGCTCAGATATAGTGATTTCGACATCGAGATCCTCGTCGTATGTGATATTGTCATTACATTCATATTGTCATTATTTTAATTGGGGCCATGTTATAAATTTGAAAGATATCACCATTTACATTATTCTCTGCACTGCCAGTGTGTGTACCATTTATGTTGATGTTTTCTTCACCGTTGCTCGTGTACAGAGTTTTAAAATGATCGTGTAATTATGTGATAGTTAAGGAATGTGCATGTTGCTGGTGTTTGCTGTATTGTTTTTTCACTGTCTTCCAAAATTGTTCTGGATTCAATTTACTCTATTTCGTAAGTTTGTCTCGATGACATAGTTTTTACGTAATTCATTAATCGTATCTCTGCATCACCCGGACCACTAATAAGTAGTCCCAGGCATCACTAATGGAACTATATATTTGGCAGTTTAACAGAAGTGAGTTTATTGGTTTGCAGTAAGACATTAAAAGTCAACGGCCTGTTCAAACTGACTATGTAAAACAAAATCGTTGTTGATGTTTCTGTTAGCATTGTGGCGATTGTCAACCCAATCGCCACAAAAATAATAACTCATGAAACTTTTACAAATGATTTTTTTTTCCTCATAATCATTTCTTTATATCGCTCTTTATTTGCTACTCAATTAACTTTGTTGTGCTGCGTTTTCCTTTTATTTTTTAATAAGTTCATTTCATACATACATACATTTTAATTGAATTTACGTTTTTTTAAACAAAAATGTTTCGTTATCAATCAACCTTTGAAATATCTTAATTACCATGCATACATTTTAATTGAATTTACGTTGTTACAAATATACTTTTAAATTAGAACAGAACAGAACTTTATTTACCCAGGTATTTACATACAACAAGGGGATATAACAAATATAATTTACATAAAAACAGTTGTGGTACAATAACATTCCTACTTTTCCAACATTCAAATAAAGTCAGTTCAAGAGAGAGGAAATTGTGTAGATAGGGGTAAGAACTTATCCTCTTATATATAATTTAGTTAAAGATTTGCACATGGTGTTTCGTGTAGGTGCCCATGTACGCTTATCTTATATTTATTTTTATAGTAAGTAGTTCCTGTAATCAGATTATATTTCTAAACTTGAAATGTTTCTGATAGTAAACGAGATTATTAACATTTTATCCACGCACCTTGTTGGAGATAAAAATTTTTTTTTTTATTGAATAGGTAGTTCTTTTAAAACATGTGAAGTGTATGTGACGTCACATTCTGGAGATTCCACACATACTTCACGAGCTTATGAATGGGTTGCCATAGATTAAACTCTAGGTTACGATATGCGTGCGATATAAACATTGAGGTACCCGGAGGATTTCAATGGGCTAACAGTCAGTTTGTTGTATGTAGGCCTGGGTTGTTTGACTTTCTGACTTGATATGAAATTGTTGTAAACACCATTAAACTTCAATGAATTAATAAATTATTTTGATGGAACTTGTTGCAAAAATTAATCAAAATAAAGCTGTACAATACAATCCCAATTATAATGAAAGTCCTTACAGTTGATAAAACTCATTTGCGTTTGCGATTTAATCAAAAGTTGAAATCAGTATATGTAAGACAGTGGTGCGGTGGTAGAGATTAAGTTTCTCGTTTTAAAGGGTCCAACTTTCGTGATGGGCACATTCTGTCTTTGGGAATATTCCTCACAAATGGTGCGCGTACGGATCAGGCCTCCAGGTGATGCTGATGGTTATAATTATAATCTGAAGGTATGTATTTCGCAATTGATATACAACAGACACATTGAAACTTCACTAGTGACTGACTTAACAAATATAAATTTCTTCTGAATTATTAAATTAAACCTATCAAATGGATTATGAAAAAAAGGCTATTAAGACGATATATGTATGAGAGAAATCATTCAATAATGATGTATATTATACCTTTCAGTTTCAAAATGGAATGTGATTTGGGAATTTAATTGGATAAAACAGTTATATCTACCAAAATAACGTGTTGTGGTCAATTTTAAACGAACACGAGGAATATTGAATACGACCACACTTTCTTCCGTTAAGTGAATGTTGGATAAAGGCCACACTTTCTTCCGTTAAGTGAATGATGGATAAAGATCACTTTTTCTTCCGTTAAGTGAATATTGAATAAAAGACCACACTTTCTTCCGTTTAGTGAATGATGAATAAAGACCACACTTTCTTCCGTTAAGTGAATGATGAATAAAGATCACACTTACTTCCGTTAAGTGAATGATGAATAAATATCACACTTACTTCCGTTAAGTGAATGATGAATAAAGATCACACTTTGTTCCGTTAAGTGAATGATGAATAAAGACCACACTTACTTCCGTTAAGTGAATGATGAATAAAGATCACACATTCTTCCGTTAGGTGAATGATGAATAAAGACCACACTTACTTCCGTTAAGTGAATGATTAATAAAGATCACACATTCTTCCGTTAGGTGAATGATGGATAAAGACCACACATTCTTCCGTTAGGTGAATGATGGATAAAGGCCACACTTACTTCCGTTAAGTGAATGATGAATAAAATCCACACTTTCTTCCGTTAAGTGAATGATGAATAAAGGCCACACTTACTTCCGTTAAGTGAATGATGGATAAAGACCACACTTACTTCCGTTAAGTGAATGATGGATAAATACCACACTTTCTTCCGTTAATTGAATGATGGATAAAGATCACACTTTGTTCCTTTAAGTAAATGAAGAATAAAGATCACACTTACTTCCGTTAAGTGAATGATGGATAAAGACCACACTTTGTTCCGTTAAGTAAATGATGGATAAAGATCACACTTACTTCCGTTAAGTGAATGATGAATAAAGATCACACTTACTTCCGTTAAGTGAATGATGGATACAGACCACACTTACTTCCGTTAAGTGAATGATGAAATAAGACCACACTTTCTTCCGTTAAGTGAATGATGGATAAAGACCACACTGTGTTCCGTTAAGTGAATGATGGATAAAGACCACACTTTGTTCCGTTAGGTGAATGATGGATAAAGATCATACTTTGTTCCGTTAAGTGAATGATGAATAAAGGCCACACTTTCTTCCGTTAAGTGAATGATGGATAAAGACCACACTTTGTTCCGTTAAGTGAATGATGGATAAAGACCACACTTTCTTCCGTTAAGTGAATGATGGATAAAGACCACACTTTCTTCCGTTAAGTGAATGATGGATAAAGATCACACTTTCTTCCGTTAAGTGAATGATGGATAAAGACCACACTTTCTTCCGTTAAGTGAATATTGAATAAAGACCACACTTTGTTCCGTTAAGTGAATGATGGATAAAGACCACACTTTGTTCCGTTAAGTGAATGATGAATAAAGACCACACTTTCTTCCGTTAAGTGAATGTTGGATAAAGGCCACACTTTATTCCGTTAAGTGAATGATGGATAAAGATCACACTTTCTTCCGTTAAGTGAATATTGAATAAAGACCACACTTTCTTCCGTTAAGTGAATGATGAATAAAGACCACACTTTCTTCCGTTAAGTGAATGAAGAATAAAGACCACACTTTGTTCCGTTAAGTGAATGATGAATAAAGACCACAATTTGTTCCGTTAAGTGAATGATGGATAAAGACCACACTTACTTCCGTTAGGTGAATGATGGATAAAGACCACACTTTCTTCCGTTAAGTGAATGATGGATAAAGACAACACTTTCTTCTGTTAAGTGAATGATGGATAAAGATCACATTTTGTTCCGTTAAATGAATGATGAATAAAGACCACACTTTGTTCCGTTAAGTGAATGATGAATAAAGACCACACGTTCTTCCGTTAAGTGAATGCTGAATAAAGATCACACTTTGTTCCGTTAAATGAATGATGAATAAAGACCACACTTTGTTCCGTTAAGTGAATGATGAATAAAGATCACACTTTGTTCCGTTAAGTGAATGATGGATAAATACCCCACTTTGTTCCGTTAAGTGAATGATGGATAAAGACCACACTTTCTTCCGTTAAGTGAATGCTGAATAAAGAGCACACTTTGTTCCGTTAAGTGAATGATGGATAAGGATCACACTTTTTTCTGTTAAGTGAATGATGAATAAAGATCACACTTTCTTCCATTAAGTGAATGATGGATAAATACCACACTTTCTTCCGTTAAGTGAATGATGAATAAAGATCACACTTTCTTCCATTAAGTGAATGATGGATAAAGACCACAAAATAATATACCTGACTGGTATTGGCCTGTTGGGAATCTCATGCTAGGGCGATTTATGCTTCATAGGGTCTGAGAGATAATGGAAATGCCCTTTGGTAATAAATTACATTAGTGATGCCCGTAAAACACCCTTTAGCCGTTGCAGCAATACATAATGTCTTATAGTTTAATAGTTGGTTTACTTGTTTAAGTATTAGGAATATATTTCCATGCGTGACCCAAACGATTAAAATCCGACTTCTTACTTTGGACATCTTGACCCGAAGGTGAAAACTGTATACGTGGCTACCAAAATAAGTTGTGTGGAAAGACCGTATATTTATTCCAATAAAAACAAACAGTAACACATTGTCTACCTTAAGTCGCAAAACAGTATATGTATTCCAATACAAATATACACATTGTCAATCTAGTGCGGCAGGACCGTATATGTATTCCAATACAACATACACATTGTCAATCTAGTGCGGCAGGACCGTATATGTATTCCAATTCAATCATATTGTTACACATTGTCTACCTATTGTAGCAGAATAGTATATGTACTCAAATACAAACATATAGTTACACATAGTCTACCTATTGTATCAAGATAGTTTATGTATTTTAATACAATCATATAGTTACATATTGTCTACCTATTGTAGCAAAACAGTATATGTACTCCAATACAAACATATAGTTACATATTGTCTACCTATTGTAGCCAAATAGTATATTTACTCCAATACAAACATATAGTTACATAGTGTCTACCTATTGTAGCCAAATAGTATATTTACTCAAATACAAACATATAGTTACATATTGTCTACCTAGTGTAGCCAAATAGTATATTTACTCCAATACAAACATATAGTTACATATTGTCTACCTATTGTAGCCAAATAGTATATTTACTCAAATACAATCATATAGTTACACATTGTCTACCTATTGTAGCAAAATAGTATATGCATTTCAATGCAAACACTCAGTTGCAATTGTCTTTTCATGTTAAGAAAGCAGTATGTCTATTTCAATAACAAACATACAGTGGTATATTGTACACACTGTCACTCTAATTGAGAAACACTTGTGCGGTCACTGTACAATTCAGCAAATGACAATTTGGTACCATATGGATGATAAAGTGGTTAAAGCGTCCACAATGGGAGCTGGATACCAGGGATTGATTCCGGATGGGTAATGCAAATACTTTAAGCCTGTAGTAATATCTGCCCTTTGTTTGCGATATAGTTGCATGGATAGAATTAAGACTGATGCATGGATGTCAAAATAGTTGATGTCGGTTTGTCCTGGGACCTTACATAGGACGTGCCTTGCTTTATACTATAAACGAATCAAATGATGTCGGCGTTGGATGGTACTTTATTCATGTCAGTTAGCCTGAGTGTCGGCGTTGGATGGTACTTTATTCATGTCAGTTAGCCTGAATGTCGGCGTTGGATGGTATTATATTAATGTCAGATAGCCTGAATGTCGGCTTTGGATGGTACTATATTCATGTCAGTTAGCCTGAATGTCGGCTTTGGATGGTACTATATTCATGCCAGTTAGCCTGAATGTCGGCTTTGGATGGTACTGTATTCATGCCAGTTAGCCTGAATGTCGTTATATTCATGTCAGATAGCTTGAATGCCGGCTTTGGATGGTATTATATTCATGTCAGTTAGCTTGAATGTCAGCTTTGGATGGTACTATATTCATGTCAGTTAGCCTGCATGTCGGCTTTGGATGGTACTGTATTCATGCCAGTTAGCCTTAATGTCGACTTTTGATGGTACTATATTCATGTCAGTTAGCCTGAAAGTCGGCGTTGGATGGTACTATATTCATGTCAGTTAGCCTGAATGTCGGCGTTGGATGGTACTATATTCATGTCAGTTATCCTGAATGGGGGCTTTGGATGGTACTATATGCATGTCAGTTAGCCTGAATGGCGGCTTTGGAGTCTACTTTATTCATGTCAGTTAACCTGAATGTCCACTTTGGATGGTATTATATTCATAGTAATGGCGACATGGTATATGGAATTTATCTGCTTACGGGGAGATAGACCGACGTAATAATAAAAATAAAACAAGTTACACCAGTCCAATATAAAATAAGGGTTTTAGTTTTCACATGCAAAGCTAATATAAAACTACAACGTCTGTTTTAGTTTTCACTTGGACAGCTAATATAAAATTACAACGTCTGTTTTTGTTTTCACTTGCACAGCTAATATAAAACTACACCGTCTGTTTGAATTTTCACATACACAGCTAATATAAAATTACACCGTCTGCTTGAGTTTTCACACGCACAGCTTATATAAAACTACACCGTCTGTTTGAGTTTTCACATGCACAGCTAATATAAAACTACACCGTCTGTTTTAGTTTTCACTTGCACAGCTAATATAAAATTACACCGTCTGTTGGAGTTTTCACATGCACAGCTTATATAAAACTACACCGTCTGTTGGAGTTTTCACATGCACAGCTTATATAAAACTACACCGTCTGTTGGAGTTTTCACTTGCACAGCTTATATAAAACTACACCGTCTGTTGGAGTTTTCACATGCACAGCTTATATAAAACTACACCGTATCTTTGAGTATTCACTTGCACAGCTAATATAAAACTACACCGTCTGTTTGAGTTTTCACATGCACAGTTAATATAAAACTACACCGTCTGTTTGAGTTTTCTCAAATAAGATTATTAAAAGATTGTATCTGTTGTCTAATTGATAACATACTATATATATGAGCCGTTCCACTGGAAAACTAACATACATGGCTTTGAGTAACGGATCGACCCAGATCAGCCTAAGCATACCGCGCAGGCTTACCCGGATTGAACATTTTCGCCTCCTGTTGATTTTCTGTTTCGGGAATCATTACTGTCTACCTCCTGGGACGGAATGTGTCGGTCCGGATTAGCCTGCGCGGACTGCGCAAGCTGATCGGGGTCGATACATTACGTAGATTCCATAATGTTGGTTTTCTCGTGGAACGGTTCATACGTACATATATATCGTTCGGTCCACTATATGGATACATGGTATTTATGATCTTCACTGATTGCATACTCTAGACTTTCTCACCTTGATGCTCAGGATTGTGGGATTTGAATTAGGACTGAATCGCTGGTATCAGGAAACATGAATCGGTAGTTCTGGTAACTAACACAGGAAACACCGTGATATCACTCAACAAATGTTGAAAAAAGAGTTAAACAAACAAAGAAAATTAATTAATTACAAACTAAGCCCATGCATTGTTTTTGGACGCCATAATTCACCATTGATAGATGTTTTTTCGAATACCACTAGGGAACAGGATTCCTATGAATAATTGAGCAGGCCGAGAAGAGGTACACACTGTTAGTCCAAGTATGTGTTGTTGTGTATTATCACGCAAATCTCGCCCACTATCCCGGTGACCATGATATACATGGAACGGAAAGTGAGCAGTCGTTTAACATTTTCACATTCACTATTGCAACTGACTTCTATAGAACGGTTATCGCAAAAGGAGACTGTTTCTATATGTATTGTTGTTTGTTAGCAACACTGCAGAACCTTTGTATGTGGTAAAGGGTTACTGATTTCACTTAACCAACGCTCAATTTACATTGATATATATATTCGGGAATACGTCGATTGATTGATTATAGGATAAAGCCGTTTTTAATGGTATTCTCGTTAAACCACGCGGGTTCAGTTATACAACAGGATTCAGTTATACAAAGGTATTTCAGTTATACAACAGGGTTCAGTAATACAACGGTATTTCAGTTATACAACAGGATTCAGTTATTCAACAGGATTCAGTTATACAACATGATTCAGTAATACAAAGGTAGTTCAGTTATACAACAGGGTTCAGTAATTCAACGGTATTTCAGTCATACAATGCGGTTAAGTTATACAACGGTTTCAGTTACAGTTATACAGCATTATTCAGCTATTCAACAGGATTCATTTATACAACGGTATTTCAGTTATACAAGCCGAGCCCCATTAGCTCAGTCGGTAGCGACGAGGGCTGTCAATCCAGGGGTCGTGGGTTCGAACCCCGGCTCGGCCAACATTATTTCC
>JAUELF010253887.1:0-11717 GCA_031471495.1 Clinocardium nuttallii
TTTGATAAACTCTCATTTACGGAGATTTTTCATGTTCAAGTCGTTTACTGCAGATTTGTTGTATTTGGGAAAGGATTAATGAACAAACAAATACACATGTTATTTTCCATTCATTTAGATCTATTGGTTTGGGGAATGGCCATAAGAAATCAAAGAGATATGAGGAGTTTGTCATTACGAAGAGACGGGATTTAAAAGAGGATATGCGACTGTGTGAGAGGGCCACTCAAAGGATACTCATGTACTCAAATAACTTTCTACATAAAAAACTGAAAACAGAAGAGGTGAGTTTAACTCTTTTCTCAGACACTTCTTCAACAGCAGACTACTTTTTTTTAACTCAAAATAAGCAATTTCTAATTTTGTCAAAATATTGTCAGCTGAATTCAATTCCATGATAAAACTGAAAAATTGTCGAAAGCAGCTAAAACACCAATAAATCAATTATAATTCAAATTTTAAAATTATGTATTATCTTTATTGCAGAGACCATGCCGTATAGAGAGAACGCGAGGAAAAGCAGCTTTAGGAAAACTACCAGAGATTCATACACTGGTGGATATGGTCTGTTGTTCTGAAAACTGTGTCATGGTAAGAATGAATGTATATTGTTTTATGGCGCATCAACAGCTAAGGTCATTTAGCACGCATTTAAATTTAATAATTCATGATCTCTGGGTAGACAAACCAGTACTAGGCTAGAAAATGTGCCTTTCCCAAGGGCACTCCACCATGACTGTAGTACCGCGACTGGGGATCGAACCCGGGACACCCAGTTTCGATATTCCCGACTCTAACCACTCTACCACAGCGGATTCCTATGTGTCATGGTAAGAGTATGTTACACTTATATTACACACATTTATAGGAATGTTTATATACGAGCCAGTGCATGATTAAAGGTAAAAGTTGGCATTTTCTGATTGATTGATTGGGGTTTAACACCGTTTTTAACAATTTCTCAGTCATATCACGGTGGCCAGTTTACCTACTCATGGTACACAACAATCTATCCAAGCAACTGGCTGCTTTTCCACTGTTGGAAGACGAATGATGCATGTCGCATTGACTTTTGTCAAACGTCAGAAAGAAAGTTGGCCGAGCCGGGATTCAAACTCACAACCCCTTGGATTGAGGCATTTTCTGAACATTGTAGGTTGAGATCATCTTGTCGACCTCTGCCCAGTCTTATCAGAATCTACAAAAGTTGAAAGAATCTTCTTACAACCTTGTGTAGGTAATACATGTATAAGAACCACACAGTCTGATCTGGTCTATACTGTTCTCAAAATCCAACTTGTACCTTTTCTCATGCACCATCAACAGTTAGAGTCGAGGATGATAATGCAATTTTCAGGAGTTCAGCATCGGTACTTTGATGTAAAAATGTGGTAAATCTCTACAAATAACATTATGGCAAATGAGAGTATAAAAGCAGATAATTCCTATGGAAGATAATCATTTGAATGATATAGCAGATCTACTTAAAGTTTTTATACTTTGACCATGTGCTGATACTTTGGATGTTTCTGCAGCAGACAAACTTTGAAAACAATATGGAAAAATGAACCTAAATATTTTAAACACAAAATCATTCTTTCAAATTCTCAGATTTTACATTTTTTCCCTCCGATGTTTTCAAAGCTGATAACTCTAACACTAAGATAACAGGTTATCGATTAATATTGAAAATTCTGTAACGTAATAAGCTTTTTACGTTACACTTCAGATGGCGCTAACTCACAGAAAGCTGTTACAAAGCTGGAGAGAGCGATCTAAGCTTGGTCAGACAGAGACAAGGAGAGTGCTGGCCGAAATGCTGACTCCTGCAGGTATTTATTACTGATGTATCTGTATCTTTATCATATAAAACCCCACCAAATAGCTTCGTGTTTAAGATTAACCCACATGCAACAATCTGTAGCAGTTGTATGAGAAAACTCAAGATCTGAAATATCTGTAGAAAAAAAGTTGAAAACATTCTGGCAAAAGGAGAAATTGCTTGTTTTGTCTGCTGTAGATGCAACAAAATGCATCTATAGGTCGGAAAGGGTTAAGCCTAATCCACATGCAGATGAATTTTCTGAAGCAGACGACTGTCCAAAACACTGGCTAAAACACTGGCTAAAGGAGAAATATTCAACTCCAATTAATAATAACACTTTTATTGATCATCTGCTACATATTTGTTTAATGTGGGAAAGGGTTTAACTTCAGATACATATTTCTCTTTACTTTTTATTTCACAGATGATTCTTTTGCTTCATTTTCTTTTAACACTTTCCCAAATACAACAAATCTGCAGCAAATGACTTTGAAAAAAGTTGTCTGCTTCAGATTCGTCTACAAGTGGAATAGGGTTGAAGCCAACTTATCGTTCTGCTCTACGAACCAATTCCAAAAAGCACATGCATCTGTGGCAATAGATTTTTAAAACATTGTTGCAAAAGGAGATATTGAAAGCAATTTCTCTTTTTGACACAATATTTTCAACTTCATTCAATAAGTAGACTTTCATTTATTGAGATTTTCTATATTTTTGTCTCAATGGTTCAAAGTTATTTACTGTAGATTTGTTGTATGAGGGAAAGGGTTAACATTAGAATATTTTGTTTACAGGTGCCAATCATCGCAACTGTTACCACTTTATTGGGTATGTCACTGGTTGTTCCCCGTCTACAATTGGTCGAGTGTATACCATGATGATGGAGAGTAGTGGTAACAGGGAACCACCCGAACACGGCATGAAGAGGGTGTGGCAGGAAAACTACAAACAGAACAAAGTTGTCAGCCATGACGGGGAAAAATCCTTAAATGGTAGGACCGGTGATTTCTGTTTTGCATTGCTTGTATCGGGAGGGTTGCTTGGAGCTTAACCCTTTGCCTCATACGACAATTCTGCAGCAGACGAATTTGAACATATTTTGTCAAAACATGGAATATCTCCATAATTGAATGGATTTATAACCGATGAAAAATAGGAAAACATTATGGCAAAAGGAGAAATTGCACGTTTTGTGCAATTTCTTCTTTTGTCACTATGTTTTCAAAAAGCCGCCTGCTGCCGAGGCGTCAGAATGCGTCTATATGAGGGAAAGGGTTAATTATAGAGATTTTCTCTGTTTTTACAAAATACGTTCGAAGTCGACTGCTGCAGAATTGTTGTATGAGGTAATGGGTTAATGAGGACCATGGGGTCACTATAATTGACATATGCTTTTTCTTCCTTTTTTCCAGAATGTTACAAAAGAACAGAAAACTGGATTATGTTCAGAGACAGATGCTGTTATTTTGCAGTTATATTGTAAAATATTATGTAAATAAATTGTCAATCACAATTGTTGTTTTGGGGCTTAGTAGTCAAGTATTTGGTTTCACACTCAAGGAAAAACAATCTTATGGGGTTTGTGACTTGTGTAGATAAAAGACACAGTTTGAAGCATGATGATGAGTTATTTCCTCTTTTGCTACAATGTTTAAAACTCTTATTGAAAAATTATCCATTCAATTGAAGAGATTGTTCTAATAATTTCCTATGTGTTTTCAGACTAAGTGGGTCTGCTGCATATTTGTTGCATTATGGGAAGGGTTTATAGAGAAGATGCAGATCAGACTGAGCAATGATCTCTGGTAGAGAATGTACTGTGATCAGTTTTGCCGTAGCTTGGTGGGTTAGTCTGACTAAAGGTTTGACCCGTTTGATACACAGCTGGGTAATACCAAAGACCTTATATTAACTTTTGGTTGAAAGGATAGTAACTTTTTAACCCTTTCCCACATACACAAATCTGCAGAAGATTAATTTAAACACATATAGGCAAAAATATGATGAAAGAAAAACCTCTTTAATTGAAAGTGCAATTAATGAATTGAGTTGAAAACATTGTGATAACAAGAAACCGCTGAAGACGGTAAGGCAGGATTGTCGGCAATTTGACCTTGAAAATCGACAAACCAAGGTCAAGGTAACTATAGAAATCAATATAACTTGTTACTGGTTACCTTCAGGCAAAGTTTCAAGTTTGTAACTTTCCAGTGCTGAGATTTTACCTCAACCTGAAACTTTAACCAAAATGTTGACGGACAGATAGACAGAAGGACGGACATCGCCAATCTATAGACCGGAATTTTTCAAGCAAAATCCGGCCAAACATAGAACTGGCTTGTTATGTTTTCAAAAGTCAGCTACTGCAGAGACATCAAAAAGCATCTAAATGTAGGAAAGGGTTAACCCCTTGTGTTCACAAGCTGTATTATAGCAATTTTGACAATTTCAAGGGCCATATTCCAGTCATGCATGGGAGGGTCTGGCTACTGAGCTCTCATCAATATATAACTACTATCTAAGTCCGATAAAAAATGGAAGGTATATTGTGTTTACAAGCTGTATTATAGCAATTTTGACAATTTCAAGGGCAGTAATCTAGTCATGCAGAGGTGGATCTGTCTGGTTTTCGAAAGGAACCGAGCTGTTATCAATATTTCACTACTATCTAAGTTTGATGAAGATGGGATAGTAAATGGAAGCTCTATTGTGTTCACAAGCTGTATTTTAGCAATTTTGACAATTTCAAGGGCCAGTCATGCACATCTTGCTGGTTTTCGAAAGGAACTGAGCTCTCATCAATATTTAACTTCTATCTAAGTTTGGAGAAGATCAGATAGTAAATGGCCTCAGCCTCCATTGTGTTCACAAGCTCTATTTTAGCAATTTTGACAATTTCAGAGGCCATAATCCAGTCATGCATGGGCAGATCTGGCTGGTTTGTGATGGGAACCGAGCTCACATGGATATTACTGTATAAGTTTGAGATACAATCAAAACTGAAGACTATCATGTTCACAAGAAATTGTTTACAAACACAAACGGCGGACACAACGCCATCGCATAAGGGCTCTTCTGGCCTCTGGCCAGTAGAGCTAAAAATAAGGGAAAGTGTTAAACACAGTGAGCTAATAAATCAACAGGCAAGACCAAATAGTTGTCATATATTTATCACATGTATCTCAAATATCATTATTTACAAGTAATAGCAGTTCCAAATACAATTATTTCTTTAAATGCTATCTATATATACAAGACCAAAAAAAAAATGTAAAATCATGATTTTGATCATAAACAGCAATGCATAATACATTCTCTGATTAAGTGACATATATACATTGTTTTTTGTTTGGAGGAATGTCAGAACAGAATGATATGATTCTTTGAAGCTTTCAGTAATCTGTAGTGGTCTTCATGTGTGAAACATTAATTTAAAACAATATAAGCAATTATAAATTATTTTTTTATGTGGACATTTCTAATATGATTAAAACATGTATAGCATGATGGCACTTCTACTCCATTTGTATACTAAAGTATAAATCTAAAAATACAGAATAAACTCCTCATATTGTACATTACAAACAATGTAAATGTTAATTCCAATTTTTATTTCATTGCAATCAAACACCCTTTCCCTCATATAGACACTTTCTGGGGCCTCTGCAGCAGACAGCTTTTTGAAAACATAGTGACAAAAGAAGAAATTGCACAAAACGTGCATTTCTCCTTTTGCCGCAATGTTTTCCACTTTTTGTCATAGGTTATCCATTCAATTATACAGATTTTCTATTTTTTGACAAAATACGTTCAAAGTCGTCTGCTGCAAAATTGTTGTATGAGGGAAGGGTTAAGCCTACAGTTTAACAGTTATGGAAATGGATATTTTGTTTGAATGGTGTTAAACCTGTTATACCAGGCTTATATAACCTGACATCAAATAATGCTATAATTGCATCCCTGAGTGACCAGGAGGGAAGCCATTGCCAATTCTTGGAATATAAAGATAACAAATGTTGAGCAGCCAGCAGTTAAGAGCCTTGTATCATAGCAAGGATACATCTGACCATCCTTTATGTATGGCACCGGGTCCACTATATCGGTATCTGAAGTTAGAGGGTTAATCTTATTTTTCTAGGGGGTGGATTGTTGACATATTTAAACAGTTTTTCTATAATATCATGGCATTTCCTGGGTAACTAACCTGTAATACCAGGCTTATTTAACCTGAAATCAATGAAACAGTTCAAATGGTATCCCTGCATCCAAAGTAGGGAAGTCATTGCCAATTCTAGGAATATATCAAGATAAAAATGTTGTGCAAGAGCAGTTAAGAGCCTTGTATCACTGCTTGTATCACTGCCAGGATACGTCGGACCATCCTTTACGTATGGCACCGGGTCCCATATATTGGCATCTGAAGTTCGAGGATTAATCGTATTGTTCTAGGGTTGTGGATTGTTGACCTATTCTATGTAAATGATAACAGTATCATCATGATGACTTAGAGATCAAGGTTTCAGATTTGAGACTTTTTATCGCAAGTGATTGAAGCAGTACAGTAGTTCACCATGACTGTCAGACTACGTAGGAACAGATCAGACTATTTCTAAAGACAAAAACTCTGTCACTGTAAATTTATTTCTCAATCAACTTTCTTGTTTTTATTTTAAACTTATTTATTTCACATCAATAGTCTTAACATACTGCCACTTATTCTGATCACCCTCAATTTAGGATGATGTTTATTATACTCTCAAAAAACAAAGAGGGTATATAGGAGTCACTGTGTTGGGCTGTCTGTCGGTTGGTCGGTCGAAAGCCATGAATCCATATTTGAAGCCACAAAGCCATGAAGCCGTATTTTAGTTGTTGGGAAGTCAAGGTGCTGTTTTGGGGGTATTTTTTATAGTTCCAGTTTTTCTTTGATCAAATCGTCAGTTATCGAGTATATCGGGATTCAGTCCACGATATTTTGAAACAACCTTTGTACCATCTGTGTTTTATCAATTGACAGGATCAGAAGTACATCCACTCGTTTGAGGACAACAGTGACTATGTATACGACGTTCAGTGGTCACCAATACACCCAGCACTGTTTGCTAGTGTTGATGGGATGGGACGGTTAGATCTGTGGAACCTGAATACAGACACAGAGGTAAAGCTCTCACAGTATATTATCTGCAGCAGACGGACCATATTTTTTTCAAATTATAATAAAGGTTCATAAAGAATTGATCTGGATCTAATCTGAGCCTAGTTTTTTTAAACTTGAAACTGTCAATTTCGTTAAAAAAATAGGTCACTCGAACAAATTTAGAAATTCTTTTCCTCATATAGATGGTTTCTGACGCCTCTGCAGCAGACGGCTTTTGGAAAACATTGTGACAAAAGAAGAAACCAGCAATTTGCTTTTTTGCTACAATGTTTTCAACTGTTTTCATTAAATATACCCTCATTTATAGCAATTTTCTATATTTTTGTCAACATGGTTCCAAAGTCGTTTGCTGCAGATTTGTTGTATGTGGAAAAGGGTTAAACATTTTATAGAGGCCACATTTTTTATCCAATTTTCATAACTGTTCACCATACCATTCATTTTATTGAGAGGGATTCCAGGTATTGTCATTTTGATAGTGAACATCAAAACAATTTCATGTTCTTCGTCATCAATATATTCTGAAAAAGTTCTTCACTTTTCCGCATTTGAATAGCCGAGCCCTGGTTGCTCAGTCGACAGCGACGCAGACTGTCAATCCAGGGGTTGTGAGTTCGAATCCCATCTCGGCAAACATTTTTTGGACGTTTGACAAAAGTCACTGTGACATGCATTATTCGTCTTTCACCAATGGGCTGTTTAACATTCTATGTGGAAAAGCAGCCAGATGCTTGGAAAGTATGTTGTGTGGGATGTACTGGTGTGTGAAAATCAGGAAACGCATGAGTAGGTGAACTTGTCGCCGTGATATGACCGAAAATTTGTTGAAACGTCGTTAAACCCTAATCAATGGATCAATCCTTATTTGAATAAGTTCTATCTTCTAAAGAAGTAAGAACTATTTCTTCTTTTGTCACTATGTTTTCAAAAAGCCGTCTGCTGCAGAGGCGTCAGAAAGCATCTGTTTGAGGGAAAGGGTTAAGATATATTATACTTGTATTACATTGTGTGTGTCAAAGGGCTGGAGAAAAAAATGCAATAAATTATTTAAATTGAATTGAAAAAAGTAAATTGTAGTTGATTTTACTCACTTTTAGCCGTGGCCAAGGGACAAGTGTCTCAGAGTTGGAACTGGTCGTCCGAGGAATGTCATTATCTAGCCTTGCACTGGTTTATTTACCCGGGGGTAATGAATAAGTGAAATGTCACCTTGATATAACTGTAATAGTGTTGAAAATGGTGTAACAAAAACAATAAAACTCTCTTGTAGGTACCAACAGCATCTGTTGGGTTGGATACTGGTGTTGCCCTAAACCACTGTAAGTGGCATCAAAGTGGTCACAGTATTGCTGTGGCAGACGACATGGGTAGAATTTATATTCATGATGTATTAGAGGTGAGTTAGAAGATATTTAACCTTTTCCTACTTGCAGGCCTCTTTTCAGAGGGTAACCTTTTAACCCCTTCCCACATGTCATTCAACAATTCTGCAGCAGACGACCTTGGCAAAAGTAGAAATTGCTTATGATGTTAAATAATTGCATTTTCATTTATAATTATAGCAGTTTTCTACATTTTTGTTTTGAAAGTCGTCTGCGTCAAATTTGTTGTATGTGGGAAAAGGTTAGTTTGGGTTAGATATATATTCCATTTCAAAGGGATTGTTTTTATGCAGCAGATGACTTTATATAATAACATTGTTAGAAAAGACAATATGTTCATGACCCCTACTTAAAAAAGTAAGAGCATTAAAACGTAGCTGTTGCGTCTTCATTGTTTATTTTCATTATAAATTTGTCTCCAGTCATATTTTGCAGTGAACTCAATGATTTCACAGGTAGATAAACATGTGCGCTGCTCACCATGAAAATCAACATTAATGTAGTTATTATCTATGTTGAAAAATACCTGTCTGTGTGTTTATGATAATGATCCAAGTGGATACAGCCTTACATAAGTTTCTTGAAGACCGTCTGTAGCATAAGTTGGCGAATTCCATAGCAATAATTGACAAATTGTGTAAGGCCAGATCAGACTGCGCAGATCTGGATTTGCATTGGTCGAAAATGCCTAATGATTGGTTTTTGCAGAGTCCGGCTTATATAAAGCCAGTCAGGGGCTGCAACCAGACACCTCCTGCATCAAGGTCAAGATAAAATGTGTCTTAATGTGGAAAAGGGTTAATGCTATCCGATAAGAATGCAAAATGTGTGTCGGAAAGTCTCTAGAAACCTTCTATGAATAGAGGGCAAACAGTGCAGTTCCAAAATATATCTGGATTTTGGTCACAAGTGCCTCAACCATTCCTGATACAGTCTGCATTTGTTAGAAACAGTCATCTTTTATAAACATTGTGCGGAATCGGGAAATTACTCAGAACAAACGATTTGTCCATTTCCAATTTGTTCACGTCTGTTTCAGTACTTTGCTTCTACTTTGCAAACAATTTCACTTTTTTCTTCATTTGTTTGTAAGCAGATGACTCTTAGCATATGAAATCTAGTGGATCTAAAGTATTATGGTAGGTATTTTGTGAGTAAACCTCATTTTTACATTAACAGAGCTTTGCCAATCCCAAATCTGATGAATGGTCCAGGTTCGTGCACACACTACAGGAACTACGACAGCATGCTGCAGAGCGAGAAGAAGATACCAATTTAGCAGGACTTTCAGCTCCTTTACGATAATTATAACTGAACGTCTGATTTGCAAGGTATAAATAAACCCATTGCTACTTGCGAAAGTTGTCTGCGGCAGATTCATCAAAATGCTTCTGAAAGGCTTAATTTTCACTTTATTATGATGATGAAAATATCATAGAGAAACAAGTCTTGCATTTTCTAGGTGATTATATACACTTATTTCTGACTTTCATGGTTTGTGATGGACGGACAGACATGTGTGCTATGTGGTTAGTTTTCCTATAGTGCCACTTGAGTATAGACTATCGTTAAACTGAGGCATGGTGAACTGATTTGGTATATTATTTTAATTTGCTTTCAATGATGTAACGTGCTAGGATTGAGTTGAATAAATGTTAACTGTGAATATCTAAAATAAAATAGTGCTGATTGAGATGGATGGTGTGTGTATATTTTAAACCATTTCCCTCATATAGATGTTTTCTGACGCCTCTACAGCAGACAGCTTTTTTGAAAACATAGTGACAAAAGAAGAAATTTCTCCAAACAAGCAATTTCTTCTTTTGCCACAAGTTTTCCACTTTGAGTAATAGGTTATTCATTCAATTATAGAGATTTTCACTATTTTTTGACAAAAATATGTTCAAAGTCGTCTTGGGGAAAGGGTTAACTTAACCGCTTTACTGAGTTTGGAGGTGGGAACATAGTCATGTCTGTCCTTTTTAGTTTTTTTCTGCAGTGTAGACTTTTGGTTCCATTTGAAATAGATTCCTTTTTTCTTCTTTTTTTAAATGAAAATCTGGTTTTGAGAAATACAAGGGGTGAGTGATCCAAAAGTAACAGGACAATTGTTAGTAACTGATGAAATTCATACCATATGATATGTATGTTTGTTTTTGCTCTACTATATGGTGGCTTAATATTTTAAATATTATTATCAGTTTAGGTATAAATCAATGTGATAGAAGCAAGTTAACCCTTTCCCTCATAAGACAATTCTGCAGCAGACGACTTTGAACATATTTGGTCAAAAAATAGAAAATCTCTACAATTGAACGGATAACCTATGACTAAAAGTTGAAATTATTGTGGCAAAAGGAGAAATTGCACATCTTGTGCAATTTCTTCTTTTGTTACTATGTTTTCAAAAAGCTGTCTGCTGCAGAGCGTCAAAAGTGTCTTTATGAGGGAAATGGTTAAGGCATAGACAGAATCCCACATTATTTTACAAGGAAGTACCAATTTAAATTATTCACCAACAGAAGTTAATGAAAATGTTATTGACATTAATTTGTTGTTATGTTGTTCTTATTACCAAAGTTTAATGTCATTGTTCCATGGTTACCATCAGAAGAGTAAAGTTGCTTTTTTATTTTTTGAACAGACATTTTAAGAGTTGTATGATGAAGAGTTGTTGTCTTCGGTAGAAAGGTCAATCTTTCCAAAATATAATGAAAACATTTAAAAAAATATCGTAACCAAAGGTTAAACTTCTATAAATATTAAATAGGGATTCTCCCTTTTTTTCTAAAGACGTCTGCTGTAGATTAACTGATTTACTGATGAACTTGTCTTGTGCTGAGTAAACACAAGGCATGGTTTAACTACGAGGTAGAGGTTTAAATCTTGACAATCTCTTGATTTTACCCACATACAGTATAAGTGGTGTAATGGCCTGATATAATTGGTGTAATTGCTTGGTAAAAGTTGTGTAATTGCCTGGTATAAGTGGTGCAATTGCCTTGTGAAAGTGGTGAAATTGCCTGGTATATAAGTAGTGATATCACATGGTATACGTCATGTAATCACATGGTATACGTCGTGTAATCACATGGTATACGTCATGTAATCACATGGTATACGTCATGTAATCACATGGTATATGTCATGTAATCACATGGTATACGTCATGTAATCACTTGGCATAAGTGGTGTAATAGTCTGGTCTAAGTGGTGTAATAGTCTGGTACATAAGTAGTGTAATCACATGGTATAAGTCATGCTATCACTTGGCATAAGTGGTGTAATAGTCTGGTACATAAGTAGTGTAATCACATGGTATAAGTCATGCTATCACTTGGCATAAGTGGTG
>JAUELF010253898.1:0-10955 GCA_031471495.1 Clinocardium nuttallii
CATTATTCGTCATTAAGTAACACCGCCTGTACTCTGGGGATAATTTTTAAAATCGTCTTTATCAAAAATATCCCCAAATATGTCAGATCGTAATCCCCTGTAAAAAACACATAAAAAAGTGGTTCTGTCTCTTTTTCTGAACAGAACAAACAGGTACTAGATTGTACTTTTACCCCCAATATATCGACATATCTCTATCCTTAACGGTAAAACGTCACATCTAAGTTGGGCCAGTAAAGACCATTCGTTTTTTAATAAATTCATTTCAATGTAGTGTTAACAAGCAAATGTATCTTTAAATTATGTGTATGTTCTTAATTTCTGGGTTTGGTGTACACTTGTAGACCATTCAGCGATAAAATAATGTTTTATATTTGGCTAGGCTAAATCCATCCTAGTATTAAGCTTAGTTGTGTAATAATATAATAAGCCTACTGTATCTATGTCAAAACAGTTTTCTAATTACTACACCAGTTGCTCTCACATATTATATAGTCATGATTAAAAACGCAGTTTATGAATCTGGTATCTATCTGCAATAGTCTATTCCAAAATCTTATAATAGATAACCATTGTCTAAATATGCTATAAAGCCAACCAGTGTATCCATGATGTTACAGGTGCGAATATATGGACACCTAGATAATACCTCATGCTCCTATTTTGAATAGTGTCTATACATTTGAACGATTTATTCCGAAGAAATAATTCCGCATAAAGCCTTTCCTGCACTGCACCTTTTAATATTTACACCATTCTATAAGTGTATTAAGCATCATATTGTATTTATCGGAGGATGCCGTGGGCACAATGTCATATGTGTATAACAGTAATTATATCCGTCGATTGCCCATTGAAATTCTAAGGGTAAGGTCGTTTATTTCACAGACAAGGTCGGTTATGAAAATTGAAAAAAAAGTCGCTGAAATATTGTCACCTTGTGTTGCATCTTCGACCACTGAAACCTGTATGTCTATCGTTAAGTCGTATACATGATTCAGAACATGCATACACGGATTTTAATGGATTGTATATGTTGACGTCTATCTCGTTTATAATTAGTTTGTATAATAGTATGTCTCTATCGACACAGTCGAATGCCTTTTCAAATATATGAATGCTGTATAAGAGGTTCCATTCAAGGTTTGTTTTTCAGAGATCTAAGCATACCTAAAACCTTTAAAAAACCCGATTGTAGGGTTGTGGCTTGACGTTGTTTAAAGTATATCAAGGTGATACTAACATGAATGAGGCCATTAGATAATGTCTTCATGACCTCTATTAGCATTTCGTCTAGATATTCATCTCCGTGTATGAAACAATGGCAAGTGATCAATATTAAGCTTAACTATTTTATAATACAAATAGCCATCTAAAATTGACACATTTGTTCTGACAGATGTAGAGTCGTTCATTTGGTATCGGTTTCTAAAACATTCCATTCGTAATTCAAGTAAGCCTACAAATTATATGATTTGTACATGAACTTGATATGTAATAACATGTTCTAGCTTTCTTTTGTCACTTACATTTGTTTCAAATCTAATTGATCTTTCGTCATGATATAAGTGAAATATAGTTAAAGACGGGGTATAATTCTATAATTTAACAATCTATATATTAATCAAAACAAATGAAATGAAAGAAATACCATTCGTTTTTAAACAGAGGGTCAGGTCAAATGAAAAGTTCTGATTCTGTTTTTTTCTGTAGCCCTGTCCTAGGAATAGAATAACTAACATAACTCATTAAATTGATGTCTTCTTTAACGCTTACAAAGTACATGCAGAAGACGAGATAGAAAGCGCCTGGGTAACTCTATTGCCAATATCGGTAAAAAATGTAATTCTTTAAAATTGGAAACATTGAGGTAACCTGAACCATATCTCATTCTGAACAAAGTGTATTTTCAAAAAACGTTTCCTGCATCTGCGTCGAATTATGCCGAAATTTATAGGGATTTATAGTATATGTAATCATAATGGCGGGACCCTTGTCGACCGATATTACCTGTACATGTATTACTTAATCGTCCTAACATTTTATCGTGCTTCATTGCAGCCAGTTTCGAATCCCTCTTCGAATAGTAAGCTTCTCGTGTTTGAGTTATAACATTGAGTGTGCACTGTGTAAGACGGCGGAGATATCGATAGGTTCTCTTTGATTACCGACCTCCATTCCGTTTGTAAACAATGAAGCTGCGTTACAACTCTGGAATTAACTATTGTTATAGATGAATAACGTGACAGTAATTGAACCAGTTGGATATTCCATCGCGTTTTTACAACAATCATTAAATGTGTTAAGGAACTGCGCATATTAAAATTAAAAACATTTTTTAAACAAATAAAATTGCTAAATATTGACCAATCTTTACGTGTCTACATAAATGTCATGCATACAGACGCAATATAAACAAGCCAATGGGAAATATCAAACGAACTAGACACGTATTAATATAAATGCATTGGACCTTAGTATTGTAAAACGTAATAAACAATAATGTAAGCACGGCATATAGACGGTCACAGAAATTCACCAGACCTTAGAGCTTTGTAGCAATCTCAAAACATTATATTTGGGAGTTAATATGATCCAAACCTGAACCGTCATTACGTGCACATAGACACATTCCATTGTACAATGTCTGGACGATGTGATATATCGGGCTCATTTAAAACGCTTCATGTAATACAATATATATGAATCGGATATCATTTCTGATGGCCAGACAATGGAACAGACAAACCGATAACCGAAGCAATTGTAATACAAATATAACACAGTATCTTGGATGTTTATAGATTGGCGGACTTCTTTGCTCGACAATTCTTTTTCTTCTCAGTATTTCTTTCAATCGTCTGTGTAAAATGGATTAAATAATCGGATATGTGAAATATTGTATACGTTTGATGTACACATGAACAATGTTTTGGACAATCAGAGATTGGTCGATTGAAAAGATGTCTCAGGCTAAAACTGTCTACTGCCTTATTAAGATCAAAACTTAAGAACTGAAAAAAAGAAATAATTAAAATCCTTTACATTTAAAAGATATGGTACAAAATAGACAGTTGAATCTTTTTAGCGAACACTTTCCAAACAATTTTTCAAGTGCGGATGAATTTCATACGAGCAAAAAACTAAAGAAAAAGTTCCGTAAGAATACGATTTAAGCTATAGTTTGTCACAGATAATAATTATTTAAAAAACTAACATGAGTTCTCATCAATACTACGGTTAAATATTAAACCAAACTGTCGTCTTAACTATGATTACTTCATATGTCAACCGCATTATGCCAACTTTCTTGTACTTCGACTGGGGCTACATATGAGGAATGACTTACGACTGGGGCTCCATACGGGGGCATTTATTACTAAGTCAGCATATGTTATATAACCTTTTACACATTAGCACTTTCAGAAAACTATTTAAAGCATAAATGACATAGGATAATTGTTTGTTGCAGTGTATTATCGACATTTCTTTTATTTCGTGAAAAGCAAAGGGTTATATTTTTTCTCGTGGCTACGCCACTCTTGAACATAATTATTACCTTTGCCTTTCACTCGATGACAGAAATATCGATAATATACTGAAACAAGGAATTATCCTTTATATCATGTTCAAAGAAGTAGGTCGTCTGTAAATCCGTAAACGAAATATCCCGTATGCGTCGTAACGTTATAATTACGATTGGCTTCGTACCAGGCTCATTATATGTTTAAGATACTATAATAAACTATTTTAATTTTAAATAATACGGTACTATTGTTTGTTTTTAAAACATTGATAGTAGTTACAATACTTAGCATTGCTTTTTAGTCTTGAAAAAGGTCTTGTACTCGTTTGAGGTATTGTCATACTTCACAGCTAGGTCAAGAGTACCTTATACCCTAGTCACACTAGAGGCGGAAATAGCCGGAATGCCGTTGGAATGAACAAATTACGTACATTCCGGCCGATTCGAAAATTCATTCGTAAAGTTCGTATCGCATTCCTTATATTCGGACACATTTTTGTGGCCCGCTCGAAAGTTTTAAACATGTTCAAAACTTTCAATGTGCATTCGAAGTAGAAAAATATCGAACGGCATTCGGAGTGTATTCCAACAACATTCTAGTTCCATTCTTAGTATTCTTACTGACTTCCAACCTTCCAACAACATTCGAAACAATCCTATACAGTTCGAGGGAACATCGAAATCGCAAACCAATTCGAATCCACCCAGAATGTTTATGTAAGTTTGTTATACCCTCTCCGTGACTTCGGGGAGTATTCCTACAACAGTCGAAATGCATTCTTACGACAATCGAAGGGCGTTCGTATTATTCTTCCTGCCTCCTAACAGCGTTTTGAGTATTCCTTCTGTGTTCCAATTGCATTTGAACTGTATTCGAAAGCATATACACTCGTGCAGAATGTTGGTCAATTTGGATTTCCAGCCCGAATGTGGTTCGATCTTTTCATTTGTTCCATTCCAGCTGATTCCGGCTGATTCCTGCTGATTCGAAATAAGTGTGATGGGACCTTTAACGTGTATATTCTATAGTTTAGTATAGCTATAGAAAAACTGTGTGCACAGGCTCACACGAGTCAAATTGTACGGAGTTGCAAACAGACTACAGATTGCTCAATGCGGTATATATGCTATTCAAACAATCAGATAACGTTGGAAATTAAATAAATAATTTGTTATGTTAGAGTTAAGATGTTTATCGAGAAGCGAAGCCAATTGGAGTTGCATACAGGCTATAAATTACTATGACATCTAATAATTTGCGAAGCTGCAATTCCCGTCCACAGTAAGGTGTTTAATCGGCGATGAACAAACGAATTTCCGTTTATCGGATTCGTATGAATGTCGTAAATTAGATTGAAGGCTTACATAGTGTTAATGTTTTGAAATTATTAAAATAATGCTACTTACCTTTATAGTTTATAGAGATGTTCTAGATGGTTGTCCAAATGAGATATATTCTTAAGGTAAGGGTCTATCATGTAGATCATATCTACATATTGTACTAAATTGGATAGCACGTACTTGCACACTTGTTTTTGTGTAATGTATTCCGAACACTATACAAACATAGAATACCACTTTTCATTAAATTAAAATTAAATAACATGTAAGAGAAGTAGAAATTTAGTCAGTATCTATCTGACGACCGGACTGGACAATTTCTTTAGTCCAATGAAAAGGTTATTCGTACTCTATGAAGGTCGCCAGAGTTCTAAACATATCAACACTTGTGATATTTACAGCTGTTGTCATGCAGTCATTGAGATTATGTTTCATTCATTTGTAATACCTCGCCGTATTATGTGACTGTCAGATGTATTGAAAATAGTTCCATTTTTACAGGATGTTACATTAATTAAATCATATTATAATCATGTGTAGCGTGCACGAAACTAAAATACTTGACGTGAAACGTGATCGCATCAATTGTAATAAATCTCTCCTTGTGCAACGCATTTTACTTTGTTTGTTATCAGATTGTTTTACCATCTGGTACGCACTTTATTTCGCATCGTCTCGCATACACGAGAGTTCATGTTCGGTACGTATACGATATGTTATCACAAAATCGTTAGTAATATGTCGCACAAATAATGACTGTTATAACTACACTTGTCCCATAATTAACATGTGTATATTGTTACATACAGACTTTACACAATTCTATAAAAAAAATAAAGTTAAATTAATCACAATCCATTTGAAACTGATCAAATAGATAGGTATGGTTTAAAACAAACGTCGCATCAGCACACTTCTAAAACATGGTTGTTTCGTTTTTCAAAGTCAATTCTCCATCGTCTAGTAATGTATAAGATGAATGTTTTTTTCTGACAGATGTAAAAGTCGTACATGTATATCAGTTTCCTAAACAGTTAATTCATAATTCAAGTAAACCTACTAGTAAAACGAGTTGTCTCTTGTTATAACATGTTCTAGCTTTGTTTGGTGACTTTCCTTTGTTTTATATCATCATGGCGACCCTGATCGATCGAAATTAGCTGTACATGTATTACTTCCCCGGCTTACCGTTTTATCGTGCCTCATTTCATCCAGTTCAATCCCTTTTCAAAAAGTAAGCTTCTCGTGTTTTAAAATCCTTTCAAGAATACCTGAGTTCTATTAATGAGTGTGCACTGTGTAAAATGCTGGAAATGTCGATAAGTCCAATTTGATCACCGACCTTCCAGTCCGTCTGTTTACAATAAAGCTGAGTTAGAACTCAGGATAAACTACTGTTATGAATAAATAAAGTGACAATAATGAACAAAATTGGATATTTCATCTCGGTTTAACAACAATTATTAAATGCATATAGAAGCTTTGAAGATAAAAATTAAAGAATGTTTTTAAAAAATAACATTGCTAACTTTTGTCCAATATTTACATATGTATATGTACATAAATCCCATACATAGAGATGCAGTAGAAACATGAACATGGTCAATATCAAAGGAACAAGACATGTTTTAATGTAATGGCACTGGACCATAGTATTGAAACAAAGTAATATACAACAACTTCAGGCGGGGCAGACAGACTGTCATAGAAATGCACCAGACCGTAGAGCTTTGTAGCAATTTCAAAACTGTATATTTGGAATTGAATATGATCCAAACCTGAACCGTCATTACGTGCACATAGACACATAACGTTTTGCAATGTCTTGAGGATGTGATTTATTGGGCTCATCTAAAACGGATCATGTGATATGAATATATGAATCGGATATCATTTGTGTTGGCCAGACAATGGAACAGACAAACCGTTAACTGTAACAATTGTTATAAAATTACAACACAGTATCTGAGATGTTTGTAGATTGGCGGACCTCTTTGTTCGACAATTCTTTTTCTTCTTAGTATTTCTATCAATCGTCTGTGTAAAATGAATGCATAAACTGATAAGTGGACAACATGTTTACTTTTTTATGTACACATGAACACTGTTTGAGACAATCTAGATTAGTCGATTAATAACGATGGCTCAGGCTAAAAATGTCGACTGCCTTATTAAGATCGTTAAGATCGAAACGATGAATTCAATAGTAAAATATATCATCGGAATTTTCATAAACAAGAGGCCCAAGAGGGCCAGTATCGCTCCACTGCCATTAAGCAACCATTAAATCTCCAACAGCCCCACCGCTGGTGGCCATGTTTTTTGACCAATCAATATGGCTTAAAGGAATCTGTTAAATGGTAACTCATGAACTTTTCTACAAAATTATGTGACAATCAACCCGACACTTTCGGAGAAGAAGATTTGTTAAGTTTTCACTATAGCCATATAAGGCAAAATAGCCCCGCCACTAGTGGCCATAGTTTTCGACCAATCTTCATGGTTTGAAAGGAATCTGATATACTAGGAACAATTCTACACAATTATTTAAAAATCTGCCTAACTCTTTCGGAGGAGAAGATATTTAAGATTTCACTATATCCATAAAAGGGAAAATAGCTCCGCCCTCTGGCGGCCATGTTATTTAACCAGTCAACATGGCTGAAAGGAATCTGTTAGAGGGTCTCCCAAGGAACAGTTCTACAAAACTATTTGAAAATTAGCCAAATAATTTCGGAGAAGAAGATTCTTTTGATTTCTTCAATATATAAGGCAAAATAAGTCCATCCTCTGGCGGCCATGTTCTTAAACCAATCAATTTGGCTTGAGGGAAGCTGATAGAAAGGTCACACGAGGAACATTTCTACAAAAATATTTGAAAATGAGTATTTTGCATGGATCCCAAGAAATTGGCCATGTGGTTAAGGAGGAGAAGTTGTTTAAAACAAAATGTTTACATACGCACGGATAGACGACGAACAATTCGCCATGCCATAGGCTTGACTGGCTTTCTCTTAATTGGCTCAAATCAGCTGTCGTATGAAGTGCCCCTAAGAAAGCCTCTTTCGACTGTCGTGCGAAAAATATCTTGTCCTGGGTACCAGAAGAGGGGTTTGTTTAGTGAAACAATCTAACGACGTCCCATGACTGGTTCACAACTGTCGGAGACAGTCTTAAGACAAGGTTGTCTCACGAATTTTACATTTCTTAAGAGTCTCGCACAACATGGCAAGTCTGTCTTGCGTTAGTCTTGCGTTAGTCTTGCAACATATGTTCGTGTGTTGAGGGGTATATATCTCGGGCGCATGCACGCTTATGACTTAATTTCCTAGTGATACTTTTGTTATTATAATAAGACAAACAAGTGGTAACAGGAAATTCTTACTTTATTAAAGTCATATTCACACATAAACACGAACATAGTAAGACACTGAGAGTTCCACGGATGTAAAAAATACTGTCTGTATATGCACTGAGACACTGTCTACTAATCTATGTTCCCCTCCGTATTCAGTTGGTTATCCTGTGAGTATGGGGAGCTGATGTTTAGAAGTCTCCTGTGGCCGCGATACCGGGGTTGGCGCCCACATTGCCGACTGAGTTTGGAGTGCTGTGCTGTTGTGCTTCGTGGTCTCACGGCGTGATATGCTCGAAGACAATAGGTATGTTTGCGTCTTGCTTCATAGTAAAACACAATTACATTAATAGTGTTCGTAGCAAAAATGTTTACACTACCTCTTTGTGCACTTTGGCGGCTGCTGGGGCTGTTCTCTTGAGGCACTCTGACAGCGCGGCATCTAGCGTGAACATTGTCGCAATGTTACTGATAGCCCGGGCATTCGTCATGAAACCAGGTGCCTTGCCCTTGCCCTGAACCATAGCCGGGATATCATCTTCACCTCCTGCTCCCATCTTGTATGGACTAGTGCCGGTCATGAACAATTATCTATACAGCGTGCGTGTGTAAAGTGCAAGCTACTTGTAGATGTGTACACACTTCAAGTCCACAAACAGAAGTTCAACAAGCTAGATGTTGATCCAACTTGTCCTCTATGCAAGACCGATACAGAGAATAGAGAACACTTCATTCTGTCGTGCCCGTCGCTGGAGGCGATAAGACGTCCTTTCCTTGACTCACTTTATAACATCGTAAGTGCTGCAGTAGATAACAACACCATCTTAGTGGACGAACTATTCCGTCAGCCAAACGAACTACTGGCCCTGATTCTCGACTGTACGACCAACAAACAAATTCCATCATCCTGTTATGAACAGATTGAAGCTCTGTGTAGAGGACTATGCTACTCTCTACACATCGAACGTAATAACATAGTGCGATTACTGAACCATTGATCTATACAGAAAGGACCGTGTAAATATTTTTACAGTTTTCCTGTGTCCCTCACCCGGTGTCATTTTTCCTTGACCACGCATCCAGTGTGCGGTTCTCCTATACAGAGGAGGAATTTAAAATAACAGAACATAACAGAAAAGGTACGGTACAGTCAAAAGTAATGTTGTGACGTCGAATTGCGGTCGTTTATTTCAAAGTACCATTTATTTTGTACAAAAAATAACACAGCACCTGTATGACATTAATGTCGATTTATGTGGGGTTTTTAAAGATTAAATAGACGACAATAATGTTCAATCTGTGTTTTTACGTCTGCTTTCAGAAAGCTTCACGGGTTATTGAAAAAGAAAATCTCACACCTGTTACCTATGAGCGGAAAAAAGGTTTTTTTCGTATGATGATGTTGTTGGTTTCAGTAAATGTTGCATTAAGCGTGTTCATGGCTGTTGCGATGTATTCATTTGCATGACACAAGTTACAGGTTTAAACTTCCAAAGTATTTTTCACCACAAATATTCTTCAGATCTTACTTCAATTTGCCACATTGCAAAATAATACCAACAGGGCAGATCTTTTGTTCAAGATGTTGAGGCTATACGTTTTCCATACATTATCAGTTTGTGACCAATGTAATAACCGGAGCTACCGCAAAGTTGTCCTTTGCGTTGAATCTATGTCAAGTCCATCTTGCAACTCGGTGTTAAGTCATCAACGAATTCTACCTAATGTAATTGCATGGTAATTTGTCTAATTTTGAATATTTTTTAATCGACAGTTTACTTTTTGTTGACATTGTTTAATGCTTACTTTTTATACCAGCCTGAATGACGTACTACATGCTCTATGTTTTAACACTTGACTCTTCATGCCGATTCTACCTCTATGTTTTTTTCTTTTACATGTTAGTTTTGAGTTATGCATTTCCTATAAAAGATCTATATCCACTGTTTACTGTAAACATTTTTTTTTTCATAAGAAGAAAGTTGAAATTCCGAGTAATTTCGGAATAATTCGAATTATTGCAATGGTATTTAATATATATCACAAGAATGTTCAAGGACTGCCATGTCACCAATGCCCGACACAACCATATGAACAACAAGTCAAAAGTTAAAGAAGATCCGGTCGAAAATATCCTTCCGTATTATAATATGGGTATAGGTGCTACCTATTTCGGGTAAACATTTAACAACTTTTGATCGGTAAATAATTCCCCGTGAACTGCAGTTAGTCCCTTGTTTGCAGCACGATCAGTTATTTACGTCAATTATGAGTCCTACCGTCCTAAGCAAGGTTAAGCTTATATTTTAAATTCATGAACTTATGATGAGAGGTACAACAAATAATCAACTTGCCCTTCATCAAGATCTTCAATGAAACGATTCCTTAATTTACGGAACTACATTTGTGACAAGTCAAACTAACATTTTCTATCATTTCTGTCATTCTTCCTTTTGGTTATTTATTCATCATTTGCGTTACGCTAATAAAAATGACGTCATATTACAGGAATTTTGATTTGCAACTTCCGGAAAGTCAAAAAACCCTCATGAGTTTTTATTTGAACTCGTTTTAGAAATAGCCGACGAGTGTTTTTAATGTGTGCAAATGATCTCACATAAAAGTATGTGTGCTCCGTCCTTTATCGAGTACGTATTATCATATTTAATCATTTTCTCTAGAAGGTTTTTTTGTTCCGATTTTCTCTTTTCATCCTATCAAAAAACGTGGCAA
>JAUELF010253909.1:0-11716 GCA_031471495.1 Clinocardium nuttallii
AAAATTGCAATTTCTTGATTATTAGGTGTTTGTTAATGAAATGCATCTTAAATAAATTTAGTTGAGATCGATCTTTTCAGGAACGAAAATACTTTATCACGAACAATGACAAATAGACAAACCAAATTGTTCTCTGTCAGTTGTATTTATTGTCTGAGTGGGTAACAGGCACAATATCTCAATATCATGTAATAACCTTGTATTACATTTAAGATATTCTTTATCATCTTCACATCCTATAATCAAACGACAAAAGCATTATATTTCATTTACCATAAATGCCGTCAATAAATAGTTTACTATTTCCAAGTCGCTGCAACGATTAGTTTCCAGCTCATCAAATGCATCTGTCCACTCATTGTCATATAACTCCGAAACCTTCTCTGCTAGTTTGGTTGGCCTATAGTTGTCACTTAAATCTGCGATGTTGGGATTATTTTCTTGCAATTTACTTGAACCAAGTTCGTATAGCCTGCGAAGAAGTGGTATAAAACACCCGTGTAGATTAAGTTTCTCAATAATGGACGTAATTGAATAATAGGCTATGTCGCATTACCAAAGATGTATCATAGTGCTTAGTATTATTAACGCAAAAGTGTGGAAACCTATAATTGCGAAAATTCAACAGAAACGTTATTCTACTTTTCACTGAAACAATACAATTAAGGATGGACGTTGAGTATGTAACCCTTTCTCAAATCTCATTTAAAATATTATATTTGAAGCAACGATATTATTTAAGAAAGTAATACAGACTCGGCTTCTTTCAAAACATTACTAAGTTTTGAACATTAAGGGTCAAACCGTTTACAGAGACTTTGCAGAACCAATAAACGTTCCTATTCCCTTCAGTTTTATTCATTGTCTTTCATTTAACATATTGTTCCTTGTGGTTAATTAAACGTGTGCAGGAAGTTTTCCTTTTCAATTATTTGATTGAAGGGTGAAGCAGGCTTAAATCAATTCTCTTTGAGTTTGATGGAAATTATTTCATCTGTTTGTAAAAAATCCCTCCACTCCCATTTTCATTTATTATAATTATTCTTTTATTATTTTAATTTATCTTCAGATAGTTGAATGGTTTCCAGTTTATAGTCACAGCTGGGCAGGGAATATTTCCACAAGTTGTTGTTGCCATGCTGTAATATTGTGGGAAGTAAGTGGACTTTAAATGAGCAGTGCGGGTCGCTGTCAGGGCCCTTATGTTGTGTACATGTTTTAAGCTGCTTGCAAGCAGTGGCCAAATTCCGCGAACAACTTAGAAGAAATGTATTGCTTTAAATGTACATTGTCAAACATGTAAATAATTGTGTGTAATTTAACATTATCTGCAATTGTCCTCTGTTAAAGTAATATCCTTCATATTATTACTTATTATCGCTAAATTTCACTTTTTGATGATTTCACAAATACGAAATACTTTGAATTTAGTAAACGCACTTGTATTAAGGACATAAATATAAACGTTCCGCATTTTTAATTAAGATATGCATATACCAGCTTTAATTCGAGAAAGAATTTAAGTAACATATTTCTTATAGTAATTAAAATGTTTTAAATTATATGTTTTGAAAGTGATGTTCACCATATATACTAACCGTTTTATCGCCTCTTCATTCGATGCAGTTTCTTCCCCCAACTGTCCCACAACAACACCAAGCTGATTGTGCAGTTGTGATACCCTAAAAGTGAGAGGAACGAAAGATTAGTTTTCAAATTTCACCTTTTCCTATTCTCTATTCAAATATAGTTTTAGTAGACGGACTTATGTTAAGGACATACACTTAATCCTTCCTCATTTGAATTAAAAGATGCCTTGATCAATTCTGATTCGAGAAACCATTTAAGTAACGGTTATCTTATAATAATGTAGGTGTGCTTTTTTTTGTCCATTTTAAAAGTGAGTTCACCATACATACTAACCGTTTAATTGCGTATTGCTTCGATGAAGATTCCTCCCTTAACTGTCCTGTAAGAACACCGAGCATTTATTTTATAATAATGTAGATCTGTTATTTTTTATCTATTTCACAATTCCACAATATATACTGACCGTTTAATTGCATCTTTCTTCCAGCAAGAACACCAAGTTGGTTTTGCAACTGTGATACCATACGAGTAGGTGGGCGTAATATTTTATTTTTTAAATTTAATTGTCTATGTTTTAGAATTGAAATAGTGTGACCTCCACATTAAATCGATGTGGCTCTTAGCCAATCATATGTTCTGCTAACGGAAAGAAAAATACATATATCAACCTATCCAAATATGTTGTCAATAGTGTAATGGATTGTATGAAACGAAATATTAAGACCTACGTTTGAATCGTTCGTTGTTTGTTAACTCAAGACATACAATTTACTAACTTGTTACCTCCGAGAATCAAATCAATGACAATCTGTTCGATATAGCTGATCCTTAAACTAAACTAAAGAACAAGAAACATGTAGGAACCATAAGTAGGTAAGATTACAATTAAGAATAGTTGTATTCATCAATTATGCCATTTTAATTTACTCGATAAATGTTATGGTATTTACCGGTTTTGAGGTCATAAAACGCGTAAACAAATCAAAACGCTGAAAGTACTAATGGCTTCGGGTCTGCAGAAAGAAAAATATGAAAGAAAATAACACCTGCAGCTTATTTTTATGTATACATGTATATTTTGTTTATTCAGTGATAATAATACAGTGAACCGAAACTAACTTGAATCACTACTGTATGAATGTTTGAGTTGAAATTATTATGAACTATAACGTCCAGTGTGTTTAAGGCGTGATAAAGAGTTAATGGGGTTGGAAGCCTTAGCTACCGCATGTACATTGGCAAGTGACATGGCATGTCACTTATATTGTGTATGCCCTTAAGCCTATGTAATTATTGTACCTTTTACACTCTAGACATAATACCATAGTAAAGTTGTATTAAGCAGGTATATACATTCTCACGATTAGTTAATCATAGACAAGCTTAGCTGTTCTCTGTCAGTTTAATATATAGTTTACAAGTTCGAAATCCTATAATTGCGAAAAAAACAGAAAACATTACACCATTTTTCACTGAAGACATTCAATTAAAGAGGAACATTTCATCATTTTTTGAAAACTTTCAGAATTTTACGAAAATTGGTTTGTCGAGTGTTTATTTTCTAATCTACAAAAATATGAAAAAAGGTATGGGGTAACCATGGTTGGAAAAGTTTCCAGCCCTTTCGTCTGATTACCCCATACTTTTGTTGTTGTCATTCTGTAATTTTGTGGGATTATACTTTAAATAAGCAGTGCGGGCTTCTGTTACCAGGGCTCATCTGTTATTGACATATTATCAGCTGTTAGGAAGCTGTCGCCAGATTCCGCCAACAACTAAGAAGAAATATAATGCTTTGAATTTACATTGTCAACTACTTTAATTAATGTCTTTAATTTTAAATTATCTGCAGTTGTCCTATTTACAAAAAAGCAAGACCATATCAAATTCAAACTTATCGCTGAATATCACTTTTTATAATTTCTCACATATGTAGTATTGTAATTGTAGTAAACGCACTTGTGTTAAAGACATACAATGTACGCTTCCTCATTTAAATTAAGAGATGCCTATAACAGCTCTGATTCGAGAAAGCACTTAAGTAACATATGTTGTATAGTAATTTAGATGTTTTTATGTACATGCTTTGAAAGTGAGTCCACCATATATATTAATCGTCTAATCGCATCTTCCTTTGATGAAGTTTCATCCCCTAACTGTATCTTAAGAACACCAGGTTTGTTTTGAAACTGTGATACCCTTAAAGTGTAAGTATCGTAAACTTTATTTTTAGATTTCATTTCATCTGTATTCATATATATAGTTTTAGGAAACGACTTGTATTACAACAATACAATACAATACAATGCCTACATCAGCTCGGATTCGATAAACCAATTAAGGAATAGTTATTTTATAATAATGTAGATGTGCTATTTTTTATCTATTTCAAAATAAGTCCATCATACATACTTAATGTTTAATCGCATTTTCCTTCGATGAAGTTTCCTCCCTTGACTGTCGCGTAAGAACATCAAGTTCGTGTTGCAACTGTGATACCATACACGTGTGAGTAACGAACGATTCATTTTCAAAGTTCATTTCTTATGTCTTCAAATATAGTTTTTGTGAACGCACTTGTGTTAAGGACATAACGTTTATTCTTCATACAGCATCTCTGATTCGAGAAACCTTGTCTACCATTTAAGTAACATTTATTCAATATAATAATTAAGATGTGTTATTTTGTATCTGTTTAAAAATTGAGTCCACAATAAATACTAACCATCTAATCACATTTCCTGCTACGAAGTTTCCTTTCTAACTGTTCCGTATGAACATCAAGTTGGTTTTGTAATTGTGATACCCTTAACGTGTGACGAACGTTAGATTTATTTTCAAATTTCATGTTTGTCTGTATCAAATATAGATGTTTTGTCCTGCACATTAAGTCGATGTGGCTCTTAAACAAAGCATAAGTTCAGCTAAAGGAAAGGAATACACATATTTAAACTTATCAAAAAATCATCTCAATAGATTAATGGATTGCATGAAACGAAATCTTTAGACATACGCGTGAATCGTTCCTTGTTTGTAAACTCAAGACAATGTGCTTACTTAATTTCTTCACGACTTAAATTAATAACGATCGGTCCGTTCTATATAGTTTCTCATTAAACGAAAACAAAGAACAAGGAACACGTGAGAACTATACGTATGTAAGATTACAATTAGGTATACTTGTATTCATTCAATAAGTCATGGAATGTACCGGTACTGAGACCATATTAAACACGTCAACAAAAGCAAAGCTCTTCACGTGTTGACGGCCTAGAGACTGTTGGACGGTTGGAGGTTGGAGAAGAAGGTAAAATATGAAATGAAATAACAATTGCAGCTTATGGGAATGTGTACATATAAAGTATGTTTATTCAGTAATAATAATGATACAGTAAACCGATGATAACTTGAATCCCTACTATATGTATGTTTGAGCTAACATTGACCATGAACTATAACGTCTAGTTTGTTTTATACGTGATAAAGTGTCAATGCGGTTGACAGCTTAAGCTAACGCATGTACATATACGTGAGCGAGTGACACGGAATTCCACTAATAAGATGTATACCCTTAATCCCTAGTAACTGTTTAACCTTTTACCCTCTATGCAATGTAAAATAGTAATTGGACTTTAAATAAGAATTGCGGGTCTCTGTCACTAGGGCTTATCCGCTGACTACATGTTATAAGATGTTGGGAATCTGTGGCCAGATTCCGTCAAGAACTAAAAAGAAATATTTTGCTTTAAACTTACATTGTCAAATATTTTAAAGAATGTGTGTAATTTAAAATGATCTGCAGTTGTCCTCTGTTAAAAAACCCTTTATTATTAATTTGTTATCGCTAAATATCACTTGTTGGTGATTTCTCTAATATGTAGTATTGTTAATTTAGCAAACGCACTTGTGTTAAGGTAATACACTGTATTCTTCTTTTATTAAATGTCCGGGCCCCAGTAGCTTAGTCGGTAGCGACGCGGGCTATCAATCCAGGAGTTGTGAGCTCGAATCCCGGCTCGGCTAACTTTTTTTCCGACGTTTGACAAACGTCAATTCGACATGCGGCATTCGTCTTCCAATAATGAGCAAAGTCTATGTGCAAAAGATGCGTGTTGTTTGAGAAGATTATTATGTGGATTTCTGGTGTTAGAAATTAGGAAACACGTGAGTATGCGAACTGGCCGCTGTGAAATGACTGTGAAATGACTGAGAAATTGTTAAAAACGGCCTAAACCCCCAATCAATCAATAAATCCTCATTGACATTAAGAGATCATACACCAGTAGTTCAAGTATAATCTTGTTTTAGTAATTTAAATGTTTTTATTTATATGTTTTAAAAGTCCACCATATATACTAACCGTCTAAACGCATCTTCCTTCGATAAAGTTTCTTCCCCTAACTGTCCCAAAAGAACACCAAGCTGGTTTTGCAACTGTGATAACCTAAAAGTGTAAACACGTAAGATTAATTGTCAATTTTCAGTTTCTTCTGTCTTTAAAAAATAGTTTTAGTAAACCCACTTGTTTTAAGGACAAAACAATTTCCGGCCCTTATATAAATTAATAGATACTTTAAAATAATGTGGATGTGTTATTATTCATCTGTTTTAAAAGTGATTCCATAATATATACTAAACGTTTATTCGCATATTCCTCCGATGAAGTTTCTTCCCCTAACTGTCCCGTAAGAACATCAAGTTGTTTTCGCAACTGTGATACCCTAAAAGTGTGATATATTTTTTTCATATTTCATTTTTTCAGTATAAAAATATAGATATAGTTTCCTGCATATCAAGTTGATGTAGTTCTTAAACCAAGCTTACTTTCTGCTAACGAAAAGGAATACACATAGTTCAACTTATCCAAATATGTTTTTAATAGTTTTATGGAGTGTACGAACATAAATATTTAGACATACGTGTGAATCATTCGTTGTTTGAAAACTCAAGCCAAATAATTTGCTTACTTGTTTTCGGCACGACTCAAATTAATGAAAGTCTGGTCTATATTGCTGAGCCTTAAACGAAAACAAACAACAAGAAGCATGTGAGAACCATTAGTAGGTAAGATTAACATTACGTAGAATTCTATTTATTAACCATACCATAGAGAAAGTTTCATTTTATAATACAAATAATACAAATAAACACAATACGGAAAGAAAGAAAGAGAACAGAGATAGAGAAAGATTTACATTTGTATATGGCACGAAGCAGACAGAAATATACCTCATGCACATATAACTGTCATGTATAATGCGCAGGAAAGGCAGCTTTATTAAAGGATATATCGCACACCAGACAGCGTCTATTGACACTTCAATGCGCAAAAAGAAAAACAACTTCAAGCACTTGACCGAAACGAAATGAAAGCGTTAAATTATGACGGATGAAATACATGCGCACATCGTGATATTTACTCAAGCAACTGTATAAACGTACTCTTTTTGATGACGTAAGTCTATACAAACAAACGCAAACACATATGTTAATACGGGTGTAAGGACATACGCGAATATTTTATAAGTGTATTTATAACCTAGTGTGCATGACTAAACATTCGCTAAATTAAATATACTTTTATAAAGTACATGTCAATATAAAAAATATTATAGTTGCCGTGTTTTATTTTGATTTAATTTGGAATCTACGCCGCTTTTAACATTATTTCTGTTATATCATGGCGACAGTTCACGTATTCGTGACTAGGCTAGACAAATTTGCCTTACCAAGGACACTTCACCATGACAGTTGTTGTGCGAACGGGTTCAAACCGAACAAAGCAGCAATGCAATCATTATCTTCTAATGGCACTAAGAAGTTGAAAATTGTTCTACCAAACTTAAATAAAGTTCTAGGATGAAAAGAAACAGTAAATAATCGTACACTTTTACAGTTGATCAAGATAAGTTCCGTAAGACTTGTTCTAACATCGGTATAGCCACATCGTGTACACTAAGAACACTCTGTATAAACCGTGCGTGCATTTAGCTTAGCGATGGAAAAACAAGCACGAAGCAATTCGGATTACGTTTAGAACAATCCCATACAGGACTGTTTCAGACTCGTTTCTGAAATTGTATAAACAAGACAAACAGCAATAAATATGTTCTTACACTCCATTCATCAATATACATGTAATAAGTTGACACTTTTCTAGCAATACAATGTTTTCAAATAGATTTACTCATAAATGTTACAATAATATTGAAAGCCAGATAAAGACAATTGAGATGTTTAGAAACCCTTCGATTCGCCAAATTAAAATGTTCGGTCAGTGCTTTCGAAACTAAACTTTGCTTGCCTGTTTGATGTGATTTCTTCTCTGCTGTCCTGTATTGAACCTTGGGCAACGCCTTTACAAAGCACGGGTCCTCCTTCGTATAAATACATTATCGGCCATACTACATAGGCTACATAAGGACCTCTTGATGTATATTCCCAGAACAATGTTGTACTGAACTCCCTTCGTGTTTCAGTGCTTAAAACCAAAGGCGGGTCTTGAACACACATCAACCACGATAGCTTGATACATTTCCGTATGAACTTCGTTGCTTCGTCAGAATCGTATGGTTTTGTGTGGAGAAAGTCAAACCTACTCTGACCAAGTATGCCCTGAAGTGAAGTAAAATACCAATTGTGGTAAGAAGATTGGATTGTAGAAGCGAGCTGAACATGATAGTATGCCATTTTAAATGATCCGATTGTTATAACATACATACAACATAAACCAATAGTTACAGCAGATGCATCCAATTATTAAGACTGATGTGGAAAAGCAGCCCCGATTTTTACAACACTAGTACACGATCAAATACACATTGGGTCTCTTAAATAATCGATTATTGGCATTCTTTATTTTATAACTGAAATTCGGACGATTTTAAAAGTCTTATAGTCAACATGACATACATTATATCGTGACAAGAACCTGGATAGTTGTACTTTCTTCAAACGCTGATCAATCAAAAAGAGGCGTTAATGTATTGTAGCTTCTATAAAATGCTATATTTGCTTTTGTATTCAGGTTGAATGATAAATATATAATACTAATCGACTTATAAATGTATAATTGCAATTCAAGACAATCTTACATCAATGATATTCTCAATATTTTCTGCTGCACTTAATTTCCTGAAATCTGTTGAATGCTGCCTTAGTTTATCTGGTAGTTTTAACTCAATGTTTCCTTGTGGTATCTGTAACGGTAAGACTGAAGGTTACACATCATCATTATTTTGCTTGATGTCATATTAGGAGCATAACTTATTATGGAGGACAGTGGTACAATACAAAGGTACAGCGTCGGCCACTTGGACGGAATGTCTCGGTTCGAATCTCGTGTTGAGCGGGTTCTTTTTTGGAAGTTTTCCACACAAGCAGCGCGAGTACTCAGGAAGCAGACGTCGAGCGTGATTAATATCAGCTTAAACGATATAAAATAAATAAGTTTAAACTAAATATTTTCGGTTTGATGTGTTCAGTGCTCAAGGTGCGTTTGTGTGATCGCCATAAGTCTGTCGTCGGTCGTTCCTCATTCATCGTCAACATTTGATTGTTACCACTCCAGAGGAAACATTTTGCATCTAATCTTCATGCAAGTTTATCAGACATACATATTTATCAAATCTAGGCTAATTTCGAAAAAGGGTCTTGGGGGGTCACAAACTATGTCACTAGATCCAATTCAATAAAAAGGAGCATATTGAAACTTTGTCGGTGATTATTTGATGTTAAACTTCGTTTTAAACAATCTCTCAGTCATATCACGGCGGCAGGTTCATCTACTCATATATTTCCTGGTTTGCTCACACTAGTACTCCACACAACAATATTTCCAAGCAACTGGCTGCTTTACCACATAGACTTAGTCGCATTGACTGTAAAACGTCAGAAAGAAAATTTGCCGAGCCAGGATTCGATCTCACAACCCCTTGATTGACAGCCCGCGTCGTTACCGACTGAGCTACCGGGGCTCGTCAGAATGTTTGTCTCAGTTGATATGTAGACCGGGTTTGAGTAAAGATATGTCGCGCCGAATACTAGGTCACTAGGCCAAATTGTAGGAAAATCTTCTTAACATACAGTGTTTTTAACGTTATCAAGTTGATAAGAATATTGTCGAAGATCGAACCCGAGTAAAACAAGGCCATTAGACCAATTTGAAGAACAATGTTGTTAACACTCTTGAAGCTGCATTCTTGGCTTGAACATGTTTAAACTATGTCAAAATGTTTGTCTTGATTTTATCTAGGCTAAATGTGTACGTTATTAAAAAGGTGGCAGTGGGTGTGATTCTTACGTCATTCAAGTATGTTATCTGAAGTGTAAGTTGTGAACTTGATTAATATACGAGTATATGCATGTAATATTGTGTTAATGATCTGTGTTTGTCAATTATGTATCCTAACAACTCGACTACGACTTTAGAATGTAATTTAAGCAAATGGCCTGATAAACTAAATATGATTGTTGTTCGCTTAGTAGTTTCACGTTGTTTCGTTTTGAAACAACAAGTATTCAACATTTGGATGGAATTACATTGATGAATATATTTTTGGCTAAATCTTATCAGTTTGTCTTCCACGAGCAACATCCAAAGAATAATATTTAATATAGTTAGAATTTTCTGTATTTAATCTTACCACATCAGAATGTTCAATACACGCTTGAATCTTTTCAAAAAAGCCGTTAGTCGTTATTCTTTTACACTCTTCATAGATCTTCTGAAATAAGGTATTAGTTTATACTCGTATATTACCCATTGTATTAGGCGGAAAGGAGATACGAAAAGCACATTAAGACATTGTGACATTGTTAACATTCACAACTAATAGTTAAGGGCAAAAAGAAATCAGTGGTAATAAAACAATGAACGGATAATAACTTCAATTACTACTTTGTGTATGTTAATTTACATTTTTAATGAAATAAAACGTCGAGTTTATTTGAGATGTTATAAATAGTTCATGAGGTTGAAAACTTAGGCTACTGCATGTATGTAAGCAAACACAGAATACCACTAATATTATATATACCCTTAAGCCTGAGTAATTGTTTTACCTCTCAGAATCTATTCCAGGTAAAACACTTAAGATATATTAAGCAAGTAGATACTTTCTCACGAACAATGACTAATAGACAAACCAAATTGTTCTCTGTCAGTTTTATTCATATTCTGAGTGGGTTACATGCACAATATATCAATACCATGTAATAAGATTTGATTACATATTATATATTCTTTATCATCTACACATCCTATTATCAAGCGCCTAAAGCATTTATCAGTTTGTAATTACCATAAATGCCTTCAACAAATAGTCAACTATGTCTAAGTCGCTGCAACGATTAGTTTCCAGCTCCTCAAATGCATTTGTCCACTCATTGTCATATATCTCAGAAGCCTGTTCTGCTAGTTTCTGTGGCCTATTCGTGTCACTTAAATCTGCGATGTTGGGAATATCATCTCGCAATTTACTTGAAGCAAGTTCGCTGAGTCTGAGAAGAAGTAGTATTTAATAATATAGTATATAATTAGTTACTCAACAACAGACTGTATTCAATAAGGGGCTCGACCAAATTGTCAAAGATATATTCAAATGCTTCCATGTAGGAATATTTACACAACAGTGTGGAATCCAAGCATTGCGTAAATACAAGGATGGGCGTAAAGTTTTTTACCTTTACATAAATTCACAATTTTTCATAAGTAGCTACACCAGACTCTTTGATAAGGTTATTTTTGAAGCAACGATAACATTCGAAAAAGTAATGCATATTTCCTACTTTCAACACGTTACAAGAAACAGATCATATTAAATAATAACATTTTGCTAAATATTACTTTTTTATGATTTCTCACATATATAATATTGTGATTTTAGTAAACGCTTTTGTGTTAAGGACAGTTAATATAGTGTATTCTTCCTCATTGAAATTAAGAGATGCCTACATCCGCTCTGATTCGCGAAACTTAGATACATCTATTTTATAATAATGTTGTTTTATATAACTGTTAAGTATCGCATAATATAATGTTATTAATTAGGTGATTTCATATTGGCCGAGTTATTTGTCCGAGGTCTGCAGTATTGGCCTGAGCCCGAAGGGCGAAGGACAATAC